>PVLA01000917.1:0-237790 GCA_004027455.1 Hydrochoerus hydrochaeris | reverse complement strand
TAGTGAGACATCGTCCCCCCCAAAATTTACCTCTTCTAATAACAGAGGTATTGTGACAGACTAAATCTTTTGCCAAAAACAACCATCAAAACTGGACAAAATATTTAAATAAAGAAAAAATCCTCTCTTGAAGCTGTCAAACAGCTACCATCGTGGAGGAGATTGTAGATGCCAGAGAGAAGGGAAGACGGGAGAGGTGAGCCGGGCACTCAGTGTCACCTTTGTCCTTGAGACACAGCTGTGGAGCCACAAGGAAGCAAGGAGAGGCAGAGGGACCCAGAACAGATGACCCAAATAGAGCAGAGCCTGGTAAGGAAGCAGATTTGAACCCAACTAGATCATCATTACATTGAATATAAATAGGCTACTACAGCTCACAAAGTCTAATGCACTTAAAAAGAAATTAAGACCCTACATTATGGTGTTTGTAAGAGATGTATGTATTAAATATACACATTTGAAAAGGTTGGGAGTCTAAGAATAGAAAAAAACACCATGTAACCACTAATCAAAATAGACACACTAACACTGGGTAATGTTGAATTTAAATCAAGAAACTAGCAACCCCGCAAGAGAAAGGGAAACATTTCATGATGAAAAAATGACTAACTTCCTTGGAAGAGTCAAAGCCAACTTTACTATATTCCTGGGTACATGTACCTAATAATCTAACCTCAAAAAAAAAAAAAAAAAAAAAAAAAACAAAGCCAAACCTGGCAGAACTAAAATAGGAATAAACAACTCTATAGTCATAGCAATATTTTTCTGGAAAAACTTGGAAAACAAGCAGTACAAAAATCAATATAGATATAGAAGAACTGAACAGCACAATTAATAACCTTGATCCATTTGACACAAACAGAACATCACAGCAAAACAGTGAATATGTTCAAGTATGTGGAAAATTCACCAAAATTACCATATGTTGGGACATAGCACACATTTCAACAAATATCAAAAGATCAAAATAATACAATGTATATTTTTGGATCACAGTAGAATTAAGGTAGAAATCAATAACAAATATAATAATAAAACCTCCATATGTACATGTAGTCAACAAAAAAAAATGGCCCATGTAGTCAACAACAAAAAAATCAATAATATTACAAAAAAAATGGCCCATGTAGTCAACAAAAAAAAAAATCAATAATATTACAAAATATATTGATATTTTGACGCTAAAACAACATGTTAAAACTTGTGGGATACAGCAGCAATGTGGCTTAGGTAGAATATATTCTCACACATACATTAGAAATGGAGAAACACTGAGTATAAATTATTAGATGATTAATAAAGACCATCTCAGAAAACTGTCAAGGAACAAATTAAAGAAAAAATACAAGGAAGGGAATAATATCCTCAATCTTAGCCAGAAAGCTGAGAGGTGACAGGAAAGGGGATAAAAGTAAATCTAAAAATTAATAAAATAGCACATAGTAAAGATGGAAAACACGGTCCAGGCTTGACGGTGCATGCTGTCATCCCAGCACTCAAGAGGCTGAGGCAAGAGGATCGTTGCAAGTTCGAGACCAGCCTGGGCTACAAAGTGAGCCCAAGGCCAGCCTGAACTGCACAGTGAGACACTGTCTCAAAAGACAAAAAAAAAAAAAAACATGGAAACACAGAGTTGATTATTTGAAAAGTCTATTAAAATTAGCTCCTGCTGTGAGCATTGGCTGCTAAAGGCTCACAGCACTTCTGTCCTTGACAACACTGGCAGGCAGAAGCCACTCTTCCTGGAAGTTTATGCCAGCCTCCTGTCCCTCCCCTTTCCTCTACCCCAGGAGAAGTAAAAGCCCCTTCAGAGCCCACAGCCCCACCTGGACAATGGGTGTGTCCTGTCCCAAAGCTACTATCTTCCTTCCTGTGCAAGTCTTTCCTTCCCACATTTCTCCTCAGTAATCTACACAAATCACATCCCTGCTTGGGCTTTGCGTTCAGAAGAATTCAACCTGAAGCTGAAGCTAGAGAAATCCTAAATAATAAACATACAAGCATAAACATAAGTAAATGGTAACACAGTGTTCATGAATTACAAGGCTCAATATTAGAAAGGTGTCAATTCTCCCAAATCGAAGTATAGATCCAATGCAATTCCAAAGTCATAGCAATTTTCTTTGTAGAAATTGACAACAGCACTCAAAACTGCACATGAAAATGTAAAGGATCAAGAACAGCCATGGAGGCTGGGCATGGTGGTGCACACCTGTAATCCCAGCACTTAGCAGGCTGAGGTAGGAGGGTCACCATGAGTTCGAGACCAGCCTGGACTACATAGTGAATTCAAGGCCAGCCTGGACTACAGAGCAAGACCCTCTCTCAAAAAATAAATAAATAAAAAGGGAAGCATAAAAAAAGAATAGCCACTCTTGATGGCACTCTTGAGTAAGAACAAAGCCGGAAAACTTATACAACCAATATCAAGCCCTATTATAAAGCTATAGCAATTAAGAGATGTTAGTATTCATATAAGGATAGACAGGTGGATAATGGACAGAAAAGAGAATTTACCAGTGGGAGGGTATGTATGTGTGTGTGTGTGTGTGTGTGTGTGAGCAATGCTAGACCAACCAAATCTCTACTGCCATAAAAAAGCCAAACCTATGTAAAGTAAAATGGAGTTTCTAGAAGATAATATAGAAAAGTATCTTCCTAATACCTGAGTAAGCAGTTTTTTTTAAATTTAGGTCACAGAATTATCCACTATAAAGAAATGTATTAAAAAACCATTCCATGTTATATTTAGGAACACTTTCTTTGTCCTTATATATCATTAAAAGAACAAAAAGCCAAAACAAAATACTGGAATGTAGATGGCAATGTGAATACTTTCCTAATGACTTATATCCAAACTGATAAAGACATGAACAGGAATTTCATAAGAGATCAATTATATGAGGACAGGGATGTGATGCAACTGGGATCCTCATCCTTGGTTAGAACAGCAAGCTGGGAAGGCCGCTTTGGAAAACTACTTGGGTGTCCAGATGCATAGTTTATACCTCAACTGGTCCACTCCTAGGGCAAAATCCACTGACATTTTTGCCCGTTTGTAGAACATAGATTCAAGAACATTCACAACAACAAAATTATGAGTTGCCCCAAACTGAAAGGAATCCAAGTATCCATAAACAGCAGACCAGATCAATTAACTGTGGTATGACCATATAATGAAATAATACCATACATAGTTGTGAAAATGGCCCAACTAGAGATCTCCACAATAAAATCCTAAAAATAAAATTTAGAATTAAAAAAAATAGAATACAATCTGTAATTATATTTGCATATAAAGTTCAAAAACAGACAAAACTGTATTCTTTAGAAATTCACATGCAGGTTAAAACAGTGTAAAGAAACACATTGATTTTGTAGTCTGAACAATTACCTTGAAGCTAACAATATGCAATATGTTAACTAGTGCTAATTTCCTATTATTTTGTTTTGAAACTCTGTATCATCGTTTTTATTCTTTGTTGTTGTGTTGTTTTGTTTTTAAAGTAACAAAAACATGCTGATAAGAGCATCATAAAATCTAAAGATTACATCTAAGCGTCAAAGATTACATCAAATGGGGTTTAGAAGACCGGGAAGGGAAACACAGAAGACTTGGGTGCTAGCGTCACTAATGTCATGACTTAAGTGACAATTACATGGGCATTCAGTTTATAAGGATTCATTAAATCATATATTTTTATATCTTGCTGAATTTCAAAATTAACTTTTTAAACAACTAACTGAAAAAGATTGAATTCTTTTACATACCCAAAATTGAAAGATTTTGGTTAGTTATTAATTAAATATAATAGATGTTCAATTACCTATTATAGAAAAATATTCAATTGCCTAGAGGCAATTCAAAATGTGTTTATTACATCTTAAACTGTTCAGTGTTCAACTGAGTAACTTAAGTATTTTCAATTATAGAGGAGATTCTTGCATTATATCAAGGTTTAAATAATAATAGCATTTTCAAGATTATGTGACTCTGTGAATTGGCTACCTCAAAAACGAGTGAGCTACCTTCCCCCTGAAAATAGTTAACTTCAGAAAGTTCTGGGCCAGGATGTAGCTCAGTGGTAACAGCACCTGCCTATCAATTGCAAGGCCCTGAGTTCAATTTCAGGTACCAAAAAAAAAAAAAAAAAAAAGAAGAAGAAGAAGAAGAGGAAAGAAAGTTTGATGCTGGTCTACTGTACAGAAATTCACAAAGTAGACAGGTTAAAATACCTCCATCCTTTGCAGTATCAAGTAACAATTTTAAAATTGAGGCCCTTTACCCTCTAAAGCACCCACCCCTCCTTACCCTCTCCCTCTCTCTCTCCCTCTCTCTCTCTCTCTCTCTCTCTCTCTCACATCCACACACACTACCATTTATGTGGGACAAAACTATAAAATTAATAATACACATCAGAATTTTAAAACCACAGCTTGTGACTCTATTCTTTGTACTTTATTTTCTTGGGAAGTGTGTGCTCTCTGTGTGGAACACTGTGTGATGCATTAGGCAGCTTCCTTGAATTCCTAGAAATTTTCCTGTGATAAAATCATTAAATGTATATGGCTGACATTCATGGGGCTAAAAATGATGCATAGAGGTTTATTTTCACTTTAAATATGAATAACAGCAATAAACCTAAGATAATTCTAGTATTAAAAATTATAAAAGATCAGAAGTACAATTAGTGAGAAAGTAAAACAGTGGGGCAAAGTCTTTTGCTTGTTCTTTAGAAGCCATTTAATCTGTTAAAAGAAAATTCAGGGGGCTGGGGATTTAGCTCAGTGGCATAAATGCTTACCTGGCAAGATGTGAGGTTGTGAATTCGATCCCCGGTGCCAAAAAAAAAGAAAATTCAGAAGCCACCATGGCCCCTTTCATCGTAACTGCTTAATAAATTTTGACACGAGTTAGAAAAACTCAGCTAATAGATACAGAGGTGGAGAAATGGCTCCGTAGCCATTTCTGGTTCTTTTCTTGAAGAGCCAGAGACTCACCTGCAGCAAGGGATAGTGGATACTCGCAACCCAGATGTTGGTAAACGGAGCTTCCAACACAATGGCATCCACTGGGCGTCCTTGAAAATAATAGCAAAAATACAAGCTATTAGCAACTAAAAGCCCAGAGAGTTTCGGCTGCATTTTCCCCCAAAGCAGTTAAACTGAAAGCAGCAGTGGTGGGTGACAGGATTGGAAGCTAAACAGAAGCAGGGCGTGGGGGTGCCAGCCTGTAACCTCAGGACAGTGGGAAACTGAGGCAAATCTGAGCCCATCCTAGGTAATTTAGATCCAGTCTCAAAATAAAAATAAAAAGGGCTGGGAGTGTAGCTCATTGCAGAGGCCCTGGGTCTAATCCTCTTACCACAACAAAGGAAACCGAGAGGTGGGGGAGGGAGGCAGGAGGAGAAGAAAGAAGGACAGAGGGGAGGGAGATTGAGAGGAAAAGAGACATAGAATCTTTAGTATTCTCAGAACCAAAAGGACAGAAATTAGAGCTCCTGATCTGGCAAACGGGAGGACCCTAGAACACTTCTCAGCCTCTTGGCTGTGGTGTCAAAGGACTACACGTTAAGTCACAGTGTGCTAGAAATGAGCCAGTTTTTAAAAATCTGAAGCCCAGTTTCAAATCAACTCAGTCTCTGCTTAGGCTGAAGTCTAATCCCTACCATAACTGCCTTTCAGGAGAAAAGTAAATCATTTCCAGAAGAAGTTTTAAGTCATCTGTTATTTTCTATGAACATTTGCTAGCACTGAAATGAAAATAACTAGACATACAAAATTAAAGCAAAAGGGGCTGAAGGTGTCACTTGGTGGTAGTGCTTGCCTAGCATGCACAAAGCCCTGGTTCAATCCCCAGTGCCACCAGAAAAAGAAAAAGCAAACATCAAATTAAAGAAAAAAAAAAGATTTTTAAAGCAGATCCTGGGTTTTGGAATTTTTAACTTGACTAGTATTAGGGTAACAAGTACTTTTATTTATCTAACATCTTTATGTAGAGAGTAAATTCTAATTTTAGATCTTGAAAAAGACATCACCTGCCCTATTCACAGAGAGTCTAACCTCTTTAATCATCTGGTACCCAAGAAACATGCAATTTAAATAAGCACACTCAACAGATTGCAATGCAAGCTATTTTCAGGTCACTCTAAGAAGTGCTGACATGAATAATATATAATATTGTACAAAAAGCAAGTCTGGCCTATCATTTCATAATGTATTATTTCCCTGTTCTATAATTCAAATTAATTCTATAATTTCACAAGAAGGACTGTTTTGAATACTAATTTCACAGCCTGGAAAAGCAGCTGTCATTTTATATTAAATGGAGGAGAATAAAGAAAGGCTGTCACTCTGCTAGAAACTATCCATCAGTGACATGCTTGAAGTGCCCGTGCCCTCCAAGTAAGTGTACAGAGTCCCCGACTGTTTTTATATTCCCAGCTCAAGAAATTGTACCAGGTAAGTGTTTATTACCTCTCTCTTCCAGGATTCGGGCGGCATCTGTTGTGACTCTATAAAACAATGACAATTTGCACACAGGTGAAACTTATAGTCAAGCAGGTGAACTTAATAGTCAAGTAAATATGACAAAATGAAGCGCTCTGGTTAGAAAATCCACATGCACGGAGCTATGCACAAGAATGCGAGAGGTTCCAGAGAATCTAAATTAAAGTCCTTTTTCTTAAAAGTCTCAGGGAAAGCCTTTAATCTCAGCACTCTGGGTGGCTGAGGCAGAAAATCACCAGTTCAAGCCCAGATTTAGTGACTTAGTGATATCGTGTCTTGAAAAAAAAAAATTCTTAAGCGTTCCAGGATGGACTTCAGCATCACAAGGATAGGAGGGTCTCTGGCCACTTTGAGAGGGGAGTCCCTGTCTCCTAGCACAGTGCCTTCCACCGCTCCCAGCTGCCTTGGATCAGACGCTAAAGCCCCAGTGACCCTCTACAGGACTCACCTTCAGCTTGCACTTACCCTGTACCCAGAGAGTGGCCCCATAAACACACAGGGGTGTGGCCGCTTCTCGCTTTGGCCCACTCATAGACACAAATAGCATCCATGGCCAGCCCCTGCTCTGTGGGTGTCCCTGTAGAGTCCCCGAACCCTGGTAGGAAGAAAAGACAGTCACAATATCACTTCCTTCAACACACAGAGCCATGGGAAACTTCTGAGTACCAAAAACCCCACCGCACACTGTTCCTGACACCTACCTCTGTAGTCAACAGACAGGACATGAAAGCCACCGTCACTCAGCACCTGGATAACGAATGGTGAGAAGATAAAAGCAAAAAAGTCTCCTCTAAACGTCCATGTCCCCAGAGGCAATTGTTTAATAGGTGGGGAAAATGTGTTTTTGAAATCTGGTGTTTGACCTCACACTTGAGATCAGACTCAAAGGGGATGCTGTCACGGCAGCCAGGCAGAGAAGGAAGCTGACAGCCGGGTCACACGTGAGCCCTGCTCTTACCAACCTGCAGCCTCAGCTGCATCAGTTCACACTGAGGTGTAAACTGTTATCCTGAGAAGTGAGAATACGGTCACCTCCCAGGTTACTGGAAGGATTACGTGGATGCCATGGGTACTGAGAGCACAGGAGTGTCTTTCTTAAGACACTCGGCTGGGGCTGGGGCTCAGTGACAACCCCTGCCCAGTAGGTGTGAGGACCCAGGATTTGACCCCTAGCATTGAAAAGAGAAGGGAGAGAGAGGGAGAGACGCAGGAAATTCTGCAGAATTGTAGTAGAGGCAATCAAACAATGGGAAGATATTTATATTATATATGATCAGGTAAAGAGCTGAGTTCAATCAAAGATAAAGAATTATTTCACTTAATATTATAATCACAAGGTACATCCATTTTCCTACAAATGACTCAGATGTATCCTTCTTTTATAGCACAGTAGTAATTCTGTGTATAAATTCCACACTTTCTTTACCCTGGCACCTGTTGATGGACCTATAAATCTGACACAAAAGCTTAAATACTGCATAATTTTTCTTGTATGAGAACCCAAATTATAAATAAAGAGCAAAATAAAAGTTAGATAAACCGGGCATGGTGGCTCATGCCAGTAATCCCAGCACTCAAGAGGCTGAGGCAGGAGAATTACTGTGAGTTCAAGACCAGCCTGGGTTACAACATGAGCTCAAGGCCAGCCTGAACTGCACAGTGAGAGCCTGTCTGAAAGAGACAAAAATAAATAAATGAAGTTAGACAATATAGGGAGATAGATCCTTCTCAAATGAGAAGGGGAATAAGAGATGGAGGGAGGGGCAGGAAGGAGGGAAAGAGAATGAAAAAGGAAGATGCATCATGTACCTGCACCAGCTCCTCCCAAGGAGGCGAGCGCTATGTACCTGTGCTCACAAACAGTTCACTCTGACATAAGAAACCACCGTCAGCCTCCTCATAGGGAGAGGAGGAAGAATATGAAAGCATAACTTTACATGACATGAAATGCAATCATAGATAAAGAGAAGAGACAGGAACATGGGATAAGATTCTACCACATGGGCATTTCAAAAATTTAAAATTTAAAATGGGGATAATGTTTACTTTATCAATCTCCTGTGAGGGGTAAATACAGTTTTTAAGGACCTGAACAGTACACTGTTGTCTTTTTTTGTGTGTCTTTTCTTTTTTTTTTTGTCTCTTAGTACCACAAAAATAAATCACTAAATAAGTAAAATAAAGCACTGGAGAATTTCAGCAACTTATCCAGAATCACCCAGTTGGTTATCAACTAAACAAAGAGCCACACCTGGGTCTCCATCTGCTCTGGTACCCTAGCAGGGTAGCACTTGTGCATACAAATCGGGCTAATGGTGACAAACTAAATGAATCTCTTAAACATCAATCCAAACTCAGTTCCATTCAAAGCGCATCTGGCAGCTCAGCACCTGGGAAACAGAAATATCCATGTGCTGTCTGAGCCTTTTGTTGAAAGACCCCGGGACAACACAGCTCGAGAAGAGCAACAAATCCTGAGAATGTGCCGCTAGGAAAGACAGGAAGAGGGAAAAAGAAAAAAAAAAAAACGTAGATGCTTAAAGTTTTCTGTAGCAAGTATTTGGAATGAAAAAAATCAACTTTATTCCAAATCAGTGGCATCGTTAGGCAAACAATGATTATAAATAAAATGGAGGATGACACAGCCTTTAGTTCTGAGGACTTTGTGAAAACATAGAAGAAGGTCCATGAAACAGCATTAAGCAAAAGCACACAGCATGAAAGTATGTAAAGATATAGTCACAGTGACAGAAACTGCACGGAATGAGAGAAAGATCAGGGAAGAATGTCAATAAATGAAAACAGCTGCACAGGTGATTGAAAGAATGGGGAAGAAGGAAGGAGGGAAAAAGGAAGAGAGGAAATAGAATTTTAAAAGATTTATTTTTAAAAGAAGTCACCGATCCAGAGGAGGAAAGGACAGGCCCAGGAAGCTTCCCCTGTTGGACAGGGATGACACAGCTCTCGACCATTGGAATGTATCTGGGGACAGTCCTGCCATGCCAGCGCCGTCCTTCCTTCCCATCCTGCTACCGCAGGGATGAGCTGGCTGCTGCCGACACCCGTGAGCCAGCTTTCTGGAGGGTGTGCAGTTCAGGTTGGAGGTGGGGGAAGGGTGCACAAGGCCTTGGACATTGGTTTCTCCACACCCCGAGAGGGCAGCGCCAAGGGCCAACAGTGGGTGCAAGGCAAACCTGGAACTAAGGGGACATCCTGCTCCCTAGGCCAACTCCTCCAGCCGTGCAGAAAGTGACTGGGAGGAGGGAGATGACAGGACCAGAGCTTCCATCGCACATGGTGTTGGAAATAACTGAGGCAGCTCTGCGGCCCCAGGGACTTTGTTATGTCATCAGGCAAGGGCACTATGTGGGAGGACAGCAATTCCAGGGTCTGTAATGGAAAAGCCATCTGGATGACCTAACCAAAGTATGGCAACTAAGTGACACGCAGCCTGCCCAACCAGTTCTGAGACCCAGAGAGCCAAGCAGAGAGCCAGCCATCCCTTCTTCCCACTCAGAAATGCAGGGAATGTCCCGGAAACTGGGACCATGCAGGAGTGAGTGGGTAGAGCCAGCAAGGCCAGCAGGCTGCTCCACAGAGCCTCACAGAGGTGGAAGCCACAGCTTGAATGACTTTTAAAAGCAGATATTCTCTGCCTTTATTCTGTACCACTAACAAAGCAACTTCTGGTAAAAGAAGTGATAACTTCCCCCTTAATGTACTCCCTCAAAATATCCTCCAGCCCAAAGTGTCTTGAACTTCCAGAGATGAAGGGAGTGAGTTCATGAAGGTGTTTGGGCATATCTGTCTGGATCCCCCATGGCCAGTGTCAGAAGAGAAGTCCACACGTGAGACCCTGGTCCTCTACACCACCGCCCACTCTGACCAGGGCCCCCGGGGCCCAATCAGGAGATCACCATCCTGAGGACCCTGGAAAAGCTCAGGACATAGCCCAGGCCAGAATCAATGAGGACTTAAGAACCAGGTGTTCTGAAGCCCCTGCAAACCTACCTTCACCAGCTCACACCTGTGAGACGCGCCCCTGTACAGGATGTTAAAGGAAAAAGCAAGAATTAGGAACTATAATGACAGCTTCAGTAATAATCACTCTTACGCTGCTCGCATCCCATCTCACACTTTTGTTGTTTAAGTGAGAGAAATAAATAACTGGAGAAAGGGAGCTGATTCTGGGAGACAGAGCCAGCTCACATGCGGCTGGCAGGTGATCCACGGCTCGCCAGGGCTGCAGTGTGTTCACGGGCCCATGATACCAGACACCCGGATCTCTCCTGAGCTCCTGATGGACTCCTCACAATCCATCCTTTTTCCCTTCCTGCAGCAAAACTTATCTCCAGGAATACTTTAGAGGCTAAAGAGAAAGTAAGTGCCAGAAAGTAGCTTTTTCAGAAAAAAAAAAAAAAGATGGTGCAGTGCAGTCAAGTTGCACTAAGTTTAAATTCGCCTGTATCCTCATTACCATGCAGGGCAAGGTGAAGTGAAGGAGAGAGATTCATCACCCTGGATGTACAAAAACATTTTTCCCCAAAATGATCATATTGGTTATTCCTACATTAATAAAAGAAAGTGATGCAAAAGTCTCTTCTTTTTGTTAAAAATCATTTGAAGTTTGCCTGAGAGTCAAGTTTCTTAAATACTAGTAGTGAACATCTGACAAAAGCTTAAAATTCACTTCCCAGGGGGAAAAGTACTCTCACACTTTAAATTTTATATATAATTTGAGGCACAGAGTTCAGGGACCCTTTGTGGCTTCCCTGGATCCCAAGTCCAGAACCGCCAATTCTGGGGCATTAGCAAGGCCGCTGTAGTGCTCGGTACCCAGTACTTTCAGCTCAGTACTGCTGACTGTAAGCTGAGACTTCCTTGCAGAGGACAAAAGGAAGCTGGGGCTAAGCCCAGAGCAAATCTGGGACAAGAACCATCTAAGAACCATCTCCGACTTATACAGAGGTACAGATGTGGTCATATGTCCACATGGTATTCGAAGTAACACCAGATCCAAGTTCACACAATGAGAAGATTGTCAGAGTTCACAGACCATCCCAGGAAATATGATTCTACACTGAACACATCAAGGAAGCAAGAGGCCGATTCCAGGGCATGGCCTGAGTTTGAAGGGTGTCCTTCCAGAGGCAGAGCAATGCCAGGGGCTTTCTGATCCATGCTGGCCTTTCCCTGTGCTGAGGTGGAGCAGTCATGGCCAATAACCATCACCCAGGGTAATTACACAGGCTCTGCCAGCACATCAAAGGCCAGCCAGGCCTCTGGGAGACTGTCCTGACTGCAGAGTAAGGTGGACACCACAGTGAGCTGAGGCATGAATATTATATACTACAATTCATCAGATGCTCCTTGTACCTGTGGTCAGAATTCCAGGTGATTTCTTTTAGGAGTTTGTTTGTTTTTTTGTTTGTTTGTTTTTTTTAATTTTAGAGAGAATAAAACCAAGCAAAATAAAGCAGAAGAAAACCAATCAAAACAAGACAGTGTAGGTGACACAGGATTTCAAAACAAGATAACAGGAAATCAACAATGGTTACCATATGGAATCGTATTTTTTGTTTGTTTGTTTAACAGAATTAATGTGAAACAAAGCACTCTCCACTGTGGTCTTCTAAAAAGTTATTTTTCTTTTTTCCCAGAATGCATGCCTAGCCCCTTCTGCAGTCATCTATGGCTCTGTGAACACAAATAATCAGAAAGTCTCTGAAAAGCATTCAAAGAATATTTGGGACCACCTGTGCCACCTCTTGCTACAGCCATATTCAAAGAGGTTGAGGCAAAGGGAAACTTTTAAAGCAAAATGAGAATTATGTAAGCATTTTGAAATACTCATCCTTGGCTTCATGGGTGGCAGCAGTCTGCAGTGGAGCAGACAACCTCGTGTGTGAGTGTCTTTGCACACATATGTTTTGTGTCAAGCTGCTGTGGCCTGTGTGCAAGGCTGAGGCTCTGGTGGAGTCTTGGGAATGGTTGTTACACGGCATAAACGCATGAGATCCCCTCCATCAACACTTCACAGCCTGCTTGCCTTCATTCTGGGTTAGGGCTCTGACAAAGGCAAGTCTATTTTGATTCTGATAACTGGTTCGGCCCACCATTTTATTCCCAGGAGGTAAAGAAACCACTGCTTTCTTTGAAATGAATATCCAGATTTTAGAAGAATTATTCTTTTTTCCCTAAACCTATAGAACAAACTTTTCAAGAGAAGGCTTTTGTTAGAGCACCCTCGGATTTCAACAAAGAAAAAGGAACCTGTGAAAGCTGCTGACAGAGCTGAAAGCTCAGGCCTGCCTTTACTCTCCTTTGCTGTCCCACAGCGCTAAAATGTTCTTAACCTCTTTTTTAAAATCCAAACAGAGCCACTGACCTGTGTTGTGTACTGCCATGAAGATACACGATGATCGGGTTTCCATCCCGAAGGGCTGCCTCATACCAGCACCGATCCTTCCCTTTGGCGTCTCTCCCCCGGCAGCTGGGGACCGTGTGCCTGCAGAGCAAGGCAGGGGCTTCACGCACAGGTGCACAGACAGGAGGTCTCTGTCTTGCCAGAGTCTGAGTCTGAGTCCTCCTTCCATTCATACGTACAGATTTTAAAATATCCATCTGAGTCGTATATGCACAAGGTAAAAATAAAATCTTACACGACAAATTATCCTTTAAGAAAAACTACAGCTGCCCTGACCGACCACCCAATGCACAGAAACAGCCCTCCTGTAACTATTTAGTGCGTTAGTTCTCCTGACTTTTGGACCCAATATGCTTCTAAAACTACAACTTTTAGGTTCAAGCCATTGAAATGACCAAAAAAAGGAAACAATCAAAAATTAATAGATTGTTGCCATCTGTTATGGTTTGGATCAGGAGTGTCTTCCAAAGGTTCAGGTGTCCAGAGGCTTTTGGAAGGTGACTGGATCACAGGGCCACTAAACTCATCCGTGGATTCATCCGTTGATGAGTTTGGAGCTGCACGTGCTGTTAGAGGCAGCGCCTGGCCGCAGGAGGTGGGTGGCTGGGGACGTGCCTTGGAAGGGCACAGCCTGTCCTCAGCCCCTTCTCTCTCTGTTCTTGCCCTGCTCTCTGCTTCCGATTCCCTGAGCTGAGCAGCTTTCTTCTATCACCATTTTGTCATTTCATTTCTGCCCAGAGCCGGTCAACCAGGACCCGACACCATGAGCCAAAATAAGCTTTTTCTCTTTTAGGTTGTATATGTCAGGTGTTTGTTCCAGCAACAGAAAGTTCACTAATATACCATCTGCCACTGGTTTGGCTGAAAAGCCAAGTTGAAAGGAATTTAAAGGAAAACCAGCTTGTGTAGGAGAAAAAACTTTACCTTGGAGCTAAGCGATTCTACTCAAGAAATCAAGTGACCTTGTGACATTAAACACCAGTGAGCCCCAGTTACTCCATCTCATTATAATCATGAATGAACCCTGAAAATATAAATGCCACCATATGCTGTGTCAGTGAGGCCTTGCAGAATTAGCCAAGAGGTGACAAGTCTTCAGTCCTTGCAACATCAAAGGACAGAGAATCTGCCACTGTCCCCAGAGCCTCTGCCCTGAGAAATAGGCACCACCCACGGATGAGTGGGTCATGATGAGCACAGATGCCCACCAAACCCCAAGACCCAAGGGATAAAAAACAAAGAAGTAAGGTTTCTAAATTCCATCACTATAGCTGAAGAGTCATCTGCAGACTGGGAGGAATTGGCTGTCAAGCACTCAGTGATCAGAAGTTCAAATGCGAAAGTCCTGCCACCCAAAGAAGCCATGGCCTGGTAAGAAAGATAGACATTAAGCAAATAATCATGGCCACGGTGAAGTCATTTCAGTTGAAGAGATGTCCTAAGGGACAAGCACAGATGGCTACAAAAAAACTCACCCTAACATGGGGAGTGGGGATCCCCCAAAACCACCAGCTAAAGCGAGATCCAAAAAGAGTAGGAGCAGATAGACAAAGGAGAGAACGGACAGAACAGAGCACACTCCAGGGGGCTGTGGTTTGGGGTGCCAGGGGCCAGCATGTCTGGAGCAGAGGGACCATGGTGAGAGAGGTGTGGAACCAAGCAGGAGATGTGGGCAGCGCCAGAAGCCAAGCCAAGCTAAAAGGTTTCACACTTCAAAGCAAAATTCCTGCAAAGCCAAATCAAGCAGGTAAGATTTCACCAGTGATTCCCAGATACCCCCAAGAAGCCCCCAAGAAGCCCCAAGAAGCTCTCTTGGCATGAGGAGGTGACACAGCCTGGCTCCCCTCTGCCTTTCCAGGGGCCAACCTCACCGTGCAAGCCTGTGTCCAATCACAGCACTTACCAGACTCCCAGCACCACCCGGGGTTCAGGCTTGACGTAGAAGTTCACCGTGTGAGGGATCTTTACCTCTGGTTTCTTAAAATCCATAAGAAACGGGGCTTTGTCTGGAAAGTAGAAATCATTGTCAATCCTCAGAATTGAATTCCATGCCATTTCATCATAATCAAGAAGAATTCATCCCTGTAGTTGAATAGGTTTCAAAATATCAAGGCACTAAACTATCAGCATTTTATCCACTCGGACCAGCCTGCAGAAGAATTGCAAACACTAAACCCAAAAGCTAAGTCTTAAAATAACACCAGTGTGGTAGCCCTAACACACATATATAGTATAAGAGTGTATTAGACCCTTATCCTTGTGTCAAGCTAAAACCAGAGGAAACCACTTCCTTCAAGACAGAAGAGGGCCCAGAAGAAACCAATGGATATTCCACTACCTAAGTGAAACCTACTTGTTAGGCATGAGACAAGAAATGTCCCCAGTCAACATACACACCCTGGGGGACACCCTGGGTGTCTCAGGTTATAATAAAAATACCGAAAAATAGATGAAACTCCAGTCACAAGGCTGTGTGACCTTTGCCTATTCTTGACAGCTCAGAAGGACTCGTGCTAGGATTTTAAGTCGGTATTAACTAGCTTTCAGGCAAACTGAGCCACTATGTTATAGCTGACAAGTCTTTTTCATTACATCAACTTTACATGAAAGAAGTTCTTCATGTGGGAAAAAAAATTATGCAGGCAAATTCACGGAAGGTGCATACTTACAGAAATTAAAATAAATCAGCATGTTCATCAGAGGAGGGAAAATGTGTTCTTTCAGTGATTTACTAGTAAAGCTGCTGTACATAGCTGCAATTTTTCTTCCAAGTGCGGAACAGGAGTTTGGGAAAGCTCTGCAAGACATGGGGAGACGGACAAGGTTTTCAAAGTCAACCCATGTTTTGTCTTGGTTTTTGTTTTGTTTTGGTTTGATATGATTTTTGGTTTTTTCCTCTTGTGGTTCAAGTCAAATTTCAGAGACTGACACTGAGAATCCCAGGTAACCTGGCTTTTGCACAGAACCCTTTACACAACTGCATGCAGTTTCCTGGACTGGGCACTGAGGGGCAGCCAGGAGAGGATGACAGTAAGGCAGAGTCCCCCCAGCCCTTTAAATGGCCAGGGTGTGGCAGGGATAGAAGAGAAGGCAGCCTTATCCTCTTTATGGGCCAAGGCTGGGCTCCAAAGTCATCATTAAACAGGACTCAGAGAGTTTAATCATTGCCAGGTTTTAAAATATCTCACCTCGGAGCTACGTGTGTCAGCTATTATTATGACAATCCAGGGCATGGCGTGGGTGAGTATTAGATCTCCTCTCTCTGACTGGCTCTTACAAGACACAATGAACGAAGACCTCACTATGTACAGTGGCTGTGAGAGGGGGACAGGAAAAGACGCGGGGTTTCGGCAGGGCAGAGCCTGCTCAGAGAATGAGGGGGCCATGAGCCACTTGGTTCTTCTACTGTTCCCTGAGACACAAACCACCCCAGCAGGCACCACCAGTGCAGAAGTAATGATCTGTCCCTGAGGGGCCACTAGTGTCACCTCCCATAAAAGCCAAGAGTGTCACGCACCTTTGTGAGAAGACTAACAGAAGGTCAAAGCCATCATCCCAAGCCTCCACTTTCTGTCCACATCATCTCTTAAATAAACCTTTTCCCCTATGGCAGCCGGTCCATCAAACTGGCATGTAGGGGTGGGAGCTGGAAAGCATTTTGTCTCCCCCTGCCCTGATGTCTCTGCTAGAACAGAGGCAAATACTACCTTTGCTTTGCAAATGAAGTTTCTGAAAAGTTAAGAATTCTTCCCAAGGTCACAGGCCAGAAAATGAACCACGCACACCCCAGCCTGCCTGGGCTCAGGGTCCTTCCGGATGGCTCCAAAGAGTCATCCGGGTCCTGCTGAGTTCTTGCCATCCATGTAGACAGAGTGAACCCCAAGAACAAAGCCGGCCCCTGGGGAAATCCTGCTCTGGAGAAGCTTGTTTTCAGGCCCACTTCTCTTCTGCACCCCTGTCCTCTCTTGGGGTCTCTTCCTTCCCTCGATCTTCTTTCCCCTGACAACAAAATCCTCAAGCAAAGACCCCTGAGAAAATATGTCTCCCTCAAGCGTTGATGACTTAAACATAAGAGCATTCCTAGGAGTCTGCAAGAGGCATGAAGGGAGAGGCTGGGGAATCTCGGATAGGTTTCCAGCAGTTTTGGAAGACATGGAAAAAAACGTGAGGCTGAGGGTGACGGCTGGCTGCTCAAATCCATCAGACTTGGGGAATTACCTTCACACGCAATCAGCAAGGAAGAAAGGAAGGTGATTGTTTGATAATGCTTTAGCATGACCCCATGAAGACAGCAGGAAGAGAGAACATTGTTCTGATTTTAGAAATAAGAAATCCAACCAGAGAAGCCACTCCGGGCCCCAGAAAAGGGCCCCTCCTCCCAGCCGCGCCTCCTGCTGTCCCTCCAATTCCTGCCTCTCACCTCTGCCCCACCTGTAGGCCCCCCGGTAAGTTAGCTTTTGAAGACTGGCAGGGTAGCCTCCTGCTAAGCCAGCTTTTGAACATCTGTTTGGAAAGCAGAGGCAGGAGAGGGAAATATATTTCTTTTTTAAGGAATAATTCATACAGGCCCCTTCTGTCAAATAGCTCCAGGCGCTTGTGTGAGGAACACTGCAGGAGGGGAACAGAGTGACCAGGTCCTGGGGAGAATCAATAATGCAGAGGCACTCCTTTTAACTAGGGGGTTGTCAATTCGACTCTGGCCCCTCCCCAGGAGTAGGGGATCAGAAGTCACCAGCGGCTAATAGAGCCTATTGGAGCTAAGGGTTCAGTTTCTGCTCAATTCTTGCTTCTGGCCAATCACAGCAAACCGCCCCGGAGCTTTGGGGTCCTCCCCTGCCCTTTGATCCACAGCAGCTGTACCAGGCAAGTGTCCCCCAGGGTCACCTAACCTCACTGGATGGCGAATCTCAGAGGAGCCTGAGTTGACAGAGTGAATCACTCTGCTCCAAGGCAACTACTTTGCGGAGCCCAAGCTGAATCCCACAAGGCTGGACAGCTATTCCACGCATGAAGACATCCCGCACATCTATGCTGCGTGCTGATTCACGGGGGTCACCCCCTGCGGATCACCAGCTCACACCCTGGCACCCAGTCTCTCTGGTCCCTTCACACCCATGCCTCTTTGGCAAAGCTCCTTCACGCAGATCTAACCCGGGCCACCTTGCTTCTCTTTCTACCTCTAATGACAACAGGGGTCTTGCTGACCCTTCCTTGTTCTCATAGCCTGCCCAACATTAGCCAGGCCCCAGCCAGAGCATCACAGGTAGACCAGGATTCTTTCACACCACAGTCTAGCACAGGGTCAAGCTCTGTAAATAGCTGCTGACCACAGGCCCAGGCTGAGCACTGAAGGAGGGTGTTTCTCTTTCAAGGGAGAAGGAAGCCACACTCCTTGGTAGGTGGGGGGGAGGAGGGGGTGCTTCATTCTTTTACTCATTTTGTTTAAACTACAGCTGAGAATGAATTAATGTGAGCTCCCCAGGAGTGGCAGGTTTTGCCTGTTTCATTTACCCCACTGAGCCTGGGGACCTAGGCAGAGGGGCAAGTGTATCAGCCCGCTCATAGGGATTTTCTCAGAATTTAGAAATGTGATGACTTGGGGTGACAGGTGAAAGCAAGGAAGAAAAGAGCCCTTGGCTCCCCCCAACTTCTTTCCCATGAATGTATTTCATATTTCTAAAGAAAACCATTTGCAAACAGAGACTTACTTTCCTGGGTTCACCCATCTCAAGCAGTAACTATGAAATCTTTGTAAAATAAACAGATGACCAAGGCACTAAAACATGATCTCAAAAAAACTCCCATGACTGGGTGTCTCCTTGAGCCCCACGACACCTCCTAACACCCCAGTCCCAGAGCAGTTTCAGGCACACAGCAAGCCCTGCACAAGCGTGAGCTGGTCCAAACTCACTTGGCTCCAGAGGCAGAAAGGGTTCTGCACGCTGGACAGGGGTCGGTGCCTCAGCCTTATCACAACTCTCATCAGGTCAAGAACCTTCTGCTTGGCTGAAGAAATGTACTAGTATTTCATTCTTTCAGGAAGTGGGGTTTTTTAAAGAGGGTCCCCAACTGCCTATCTCCCATTCCATTATCAACAAAGTGGGTTGTCTTCTAAGAGCTTGAACTACAGCTTTGATTCTCTGCCTAATAATTGATCTCTCCTGACAAATGAATGTCAAACAATCAGTCACTAGCTCTATGCAGAACACAAGAGAGAGGAGAGGGAGACAAAAATGAATACCTCTTGAGACCACAATGTCAAGTGAAATAAATCAGACAAATGAACTTAAATACTACATGGTGTCATGGTCTCTCTCTCTTTCTCACTCTCTCTCTCTCTCCCCACTTTTGTGGGTGTGAGTGTGTGTGGGTGTGTGTGGCTTTTTGGAGACCGGGTTTCACTGTGCTGTTCAGGCTGGCCTTGAACTCACTTTGTAGCCCACACTGGCCTCAAACTCACAGTGATCCTCCTGCCTCAGCCTCCCAAGTGCTGAGATTACAGGCATGAGCCACCATGCCCAGTTTTGCATAGTTTCTCTGATATGAGAAACCCAAAGTATATATAACTAAGTGAAAGAGCAAAATAAACGATGGATAATAAGAAACAGGGAAATAGCAAATGAAAAGGACACCAGAGATGGCGGGAGGTAAGCAAGAGGGGAGGGGAATTATTGCGAACCTGCAGAAATAAAAAGTAAAAACCAACTTTCAAAGATTTAGCTATTACGCATGCCTAGAGAGGGACCCCTGACACAGAATTGGCCCTGGCCCAGAAAGATGCCCCCCCCCCAGATTGCAGCGTGCAGTCTAAAACCGTCTTAGACGGCAGAGAAAGGGCCAGGTGAAAGCGCAGGGCACCGGAGGGAGCCCGGGCCACCGGCCGGACTCTATTCCAGGAGCCCCGGCAACAGCTCAAGGTTCTGCAGGAGTGGAGGCTGCCCGCAGAGGCAGCGGGGCCCAGCCGGAGCCCCGGGGCGCGGTACTCACCGCAGGTCCCTGCGCACCATGTCCCACCAGGCGGCCACCGAGTCGTAGGCCGGCGGCCCGGAGCCCGCGTCCACCTCGCAGCCCGGGGCGGCCATCGCGAGCTGTCCGCGGCGCGCTGGGCAGGGAGCCGGGCGGGGAGCCGGGCGGGGAGCCGGGCAGGGAGCTGGCCCGGAGCTGGCCTGGGTGGCCTCGGGGTCCCGCCCCTGCCCGCAGGCCCTGTCCCCTCCCACCCGACGAGCTGGGGCGGAGACCTGGGGGAGGGGGCTGTTCCTCCGCACCCACGGATGCGGGACAGACGCCGAGCGCCACCAGGGCTGCAGTTTATTTTCTGTTGCATCCTGAACTGACGTGCATCATACTAGGTGCGATAGAAATTCTCTACGCGGTGAATGTTTCAAGTTTAAAAAGCCGCGCTTTGCAGGAAAGAGCACATTGCCGCGAGTCCCCCTAAAATATCCCCTCTTGCTTCACATATCTCGTCATTCTCGGCGCTTTTTTTTTTCTTTTTTTCCACTAGGAATCAAACTCAGGACCTCGCACTTTCTGAAGTAATACTGGAAGTCGTCTTCTTTCCTGACTGCCTTTGCCAAATGTGATCAAAAATAGGGTGACCGCTGCCGCCCAGGGTCACCCAGTGGAAAGGCAGGTTCATTAACACATCGCAGTGGGTCCTTGTCCACCTCACTCACCGGCGACACTGTAAGACTTCCGGTTCCTCCCCAAAGTCCAAATAACCCTGGAAGGCTCAGGGTTTCAATGATGCAGGACCCTGAGGCAGCCAGGTCAGCCTTGCTAAAGACACTCAGGAAAGAGACCACCAGAACCGCTGGAGAAAGTGGCAAGAGCATGGGACAGTGTGTGCGAAGCAAGGGGAAGTACTTTGGGGGGTGTTGACGGCAGCGTGTCTTTTACTGAGATAACTTTTAAAATTTAAATATTTTCCCATGGTGCCTATGTATCTAGGTGAGTGAGCAAGGCCTGCATGAAGCAACATACATTGTTTTTATCATAGTAGGACTAAAATGAGTTTGCTAACCACAGCTTTACGCGATCTCCACAGCATTACTGTAGCAAGAATTCCCGCGCCTCTCCGTTGGTTGAGCAGTGGTTGATCCGTCGCCGGGCTTATGAACTACACAATTACGCCATGGGTCCAATACTAACTTTTCTCGGTGTCTTGTCTGTTTAGCAGCACACTGCAGAACCATCTCAAGGTACAGGTTTGCTCTGTGCAGTTGTCTCCCAGGAGCAGGAACTGTGTGAGCCCCTGCAGGGAGGTGACAGCACAACCCTGAGACAGAGGACAAGGGGATTGGGGGATGCTCTTTGATGCCAGCATCAAAGCTTTAACTCAGAGCAAGGTACTGCCTTGCCAGAGGTGAAACATGGTTTTTCCTGGTTCCTGTTCTGTTTGAGCTTTGGTGGCTGGACCAGAGGCACAGTAGGGGACCACCAGCCCCCAGAAAGTATAAGAGGAGCCATCTGCTTGGGGTTATAGGACAATCTGGAGAAAAAGACAGACATACACTTTTGAGGAAGGGGTGGTTCTCTAAACCACTACATAGAATTAGCCAGGCAAAAAGAGATTTTGTTCACTGCTGGGGCCACGCCCTGCATGGTGAGAAAGGTCAGAGCGCAGGTCTGACGCCACCCCAGGAGCTAGCCATGGAGGAGGCCTGGAATCTCATACAACTTGCTCCAGGAAGCTCTGGTTGGGACTCCAGGCCTAGAGTCCAGGCCATGCCTTCTGGAGGCAGAGGGACCTGGCCCCGGCTTCTCTTTCTGTCTGTTTGCTCAGGGTGACAGAGCAAGCACAATGTCACCAGAATCCTAGCACAGAGGACTCATGGTGGGGATAGAGGGGTTAACACACCAGGTCCAGCCACCCATCCCAAAGAGCCAAATGTAAAAATTGGTGGTAAAGCAGGATGGTTCAGGGTTATGCAGGGGAGAACAAAAGCAAGCGAGGGGCTGACGTAGCTGGTGACCCTGGTCAGGTCAAGGCATGCTTGATTCTTACCCTGGGACTGGTCACGCAGAGTCACTGCTGCTTGGGAGGCAGTTTTGATTTCCATCAGAGGGTGTTTATCTGTCAGACCTCTGATCTGGAACTCAAGATAAACTGAGGGAAAGAAAAGTTCACCAAAGCCAGACAAGAGAAAGAAAGAGGGAAACATGCGGTCAGCTGGGTCAGTGGCTGCATCTTCCCTCAACAGTTGTTTGCCCAAGTCCAATTTCTAGGGAAATGCTTGAGCTGTTCTGCAAATCTCTTAAGTCAGACATCACTACATCCCATGTTATTATAAGGTTGTAGAGATAATGAAGGCTCCGGGAAAGGCTTTTCCCACGGTAAGTAGTCTCTTCTTGAATGGCTCATCATGGAAATCAGAGAGAAGAGTCTCTCTTTGTGACTTGGCAGAATCTTAAACCCCAAAGAGTCATCATTAATTCAGTGCCTGTGGATTAAGTATCTTTTAGGTCCTGGGTACCACCTTGGGCACTGTAGGGATACAAACCTGTGGGGATGTCACCCAGAGGAGTGACTTGTTATGTGGCTACGGATGTTCATCAAACTCCTAGACCTGGAAAACTTTCAATGGTGAATTTGATTGAATGTAAATTATGCCTCAATAAACGTATTTATTATTGATTAGTTCATTGTTCCATTGATTGATTGGTATGGGATCAAATCCAGCCAGGGTTTTGCACAGATCAGACAAGCACTCTATCACTGAGCTATATATCCCCAGACCTTTTTAGAAAGGGGACCTAAGACATACACAGATACATACATGAACTAACATATCCTTCGCCACGTTGGATAAATATTAAGATTATACCACAGGTATATGTAAATCAGAAAGCAGTAGTTGGAGTCACACTAGTAAAACACTAATCTCAATTGGAGATGGGTTCATTTTGTCATGTAAAATTATTCTCCAAAGAAATGGGGGAGATTATGTCTCAACACTGTGTAACCCACTGCTCCCATTTCCCTTTGCTGTTACCCTGAGCTTTTCACACCCATGTAGGGAAATTTAAAAAAAAAAAAAATCTGATGCTGTTGAGACTGAAATGAAACATTGAAGAGAAATTCAAAGATACACTATGGTCCTAAGACACGGACTGAGTGAAACAGCCAGCTCTCTCAGAGCGTCTGTTTTTCTTTTTCCTCTCTTATCACCTCTCTTTATTTACATTTTGGGTTTCTCAAAAAAGAGGAGCTATGCAGTAGCTAGCCTTCGTGTGTGACTTACGTCATACCGGCTCACATTTTTAGCTAACAGAGTGATCCTTTTGAGAAGGTGAAGCTCATGTTCTCCTTTGTTGAAACCGGAAGCGTTTGAGAGCCCTCTGTTTTCCAGAGAGCCCTCCACATTTAAAGACATGGCCCATGCATGGCCCTCCTTGCTGTTCCCTGGTGAGAGGCCTGGAAGGGAAGCAGTAACGCCCAGGGTTACAGCTGCCTCCCTCCATCTGCCTGCTCCTTCTCAGGGGGCCTCCTACTTAGCAAGTCGCTGTTCTGGGCCTTGTAGGGAGGTCTCAGTAAGGCAGTACAAAATTCGGACTTTGTATTAGATGTCCGAAAAATAAATGTTATTCTCCAGGAAGCCTTCCTGACTCTGCTTCACCTCATATGTCATATGTACCAAGATTTCTAAAACTGTGTTCACTCATTTGAGAAGCTAGGGACCATCCTACAGTGAGGTATCCTGGTACTGTTGGGGACAGTGTTGTGGTCGTCCTGAGGTCTTTTTGACTTTAGAGAACAGACAGAAGTCACAGTGCCAGGCTCGCTGGATAAGGAGGATGAGGAATGATTTTTACAAGCCTGCCCCTCCTTGGGGGTGGCGCTCGGCAGTAGTGATCACTGTTTGCAATCACATCTGCAAAGGACACAAAAGAGGACTTTCAGAACTGCTCCAGAAAGTGGCAAGAATGACACCCACATTCAAATCGAGTGGGAGTATTCTGAGTAGGATTAATCACAGTGCGTCTTTTACTAAATTTTATAAAATTTAAACACTCGCCATGTATTTCAATCATTCCTTGTATTCCTTTGGCCACAATTTCATGTCTCAGTCTTTCCTTGGCTGATCTTGAAGAACCACCAACAAGGAATTATTGAATGCAGTGTTTGTGAAATCCCTTTTCCTCTTGTCCTTCCTCCAAACCCACTCCACTTGTGGGGATCCCCTGGCTTGAAAAACATCATCATCATCATCATACCCCAAGTTTCCCAAACCGCAAACTTGTATTCATCTTGATTCTCCTGTTTCCTTTAAGCCCTGCACCCTCTCTAGATAGAACAGGGTTATGCTTTGATACAATGTGCAACTGACACATATTCACTGAACACATTGTCCACAATATTTAGCTTTGGAAGCCTTCGCTTAAGTTGCACCCATAGAACCTATGCACGTGAAAATCTAAAGAGCAACCTGACACCATCACTAGATAACAAATAGGTGTTACCAATGATGTGTGTGTCCACTGGCTCAGTAGGAAATACCTTTGTGGGCTGAAGAGATTAGGCAAGCATTGCATCAGAAAGTATTAGTCTCTTGCTTAGGAACAACTATGGAAATGGAAGGTAATTTAACATGGCTTCCCAAAGAACATCATGGTAGAATGTCAACACTGGAAGATGTATCAATAAAGTTATTTTCTTACATTTTACAAAGAGAAAACTGATACACAGAAGATGAAAAAATAAGCTGCTTTGGGCTGAGGACTTAGCTCAGTGACACATGCGCCTGCCTGGCAAGTGCAAGGTCATGAGTTTGATCCCTGGAACCCACAATAATAATAATTAGCTGCTTTTTAAAAATTCAGTCAGTGTATATGGTGGCACATACCTATAATTCCAGCACTCAGGAGGCTGAAGCAGGGAGGTCACCATGAATTTGCAGCCCACCTGGGCTACATAGTAAATTCAAAGCCAGCCTAAACTACACAGCAAGATAGTATCTCCAAAAAACTAAAATAAAAAAATAAATAAATAGGAATTCAGTATTTAGTTATTGTAGTATCAGGGATTGAACCCAGCCCTTTTTATTTTTTGAGATAGGATCTAGCAAAGTTGGGCAAGGTGGTCTCAAATTTGCAATCCTCCTGCCTCAGTCTCTTGAGTAGCAGGGATTATAGGTGCAGACCTTCAGAATGGGTTTATTTAGTGTTCACAGAGTCCCTACTGCATACAAGACACAGTCTCATTCCAAAGAACAGGCAAGGTAAGGCTCGATGTCCAAGAGCGCCAAGACCTGGCAAGAAGAAAGTGACCTGCATCACAGCATCCACAGGACAGGGCTGGGATGGGAGGATGCGGGGGACACACTGGTAACTGCAAACTGAGTTTCTAGTTCTTCCACAACCATAAAAAAGAGCAGAATGAAAAGAATTCATCAGAGGGTAAGCAGGTGCTAATTACTCCCTGAGTAACTGGGGTGGAAGAGTTTACCTGCACCTACCGTGTGACAGCGTGTGATATCCAGATATTCAAATGCACTGTGAGGCAATCTTCCCAGTGTTTGCTCCAGGAAAGGTGACACACAGGGACTTCTGTCCAGGTGGAATTCTGCAGTAGGTTTTAGGTCAACAGAGATAGGGAGATAGAAGGAGTCACACCATCAAGGATTATTTTTATTCCTTCAGTTTGTTTGGAGTTTGGGATTGTTTTTGTTTTGTTTTGCCTTTTGTTTTTTGTTTAATGCCTCTTTATTAAACCCAGAGTAAGGGTGCTTCCGTGGTCCACAGACCAACCTTAGGGAAGTAACATGAGAATTATACCCAGATGCAGGAAAACAGGAAAAACTAAAAAGATTAGAGGAGAATATTGCAGATGAACAATCTCCCTGAAAACAAAAGCAGTCACAGGAAGAAACTGAAGACAAGAAAAAAGTCTCTGCCATAGGTAAAGTAAACAGGAAGCAGCCATTCGGTCCCAAGAGAGAAGTTCCTAATTTTGAGCTTTCTGAATGCCCGACATTAGCCTGAATGAATCTATTCCCCATCATTTAGAGAAGCTCCAAAGACATCCCTGGGAGGAGACTCATTCTCTCAGTTACCCTGGTTCAGGCCCTGAGGTTCATGCACAACTGGAAATTAGTGTACATTTTAACTTTGTCTTTAGTTTTTAAACAAGTGAGTCACAACCCTGAGGGACTTCCAAGGGCCGGACACCTGTGTTGTGATGATCACGGAGCCTCCTTATCTTCACCCAGCTGTCCCTGCCAGCTGGAACAAGGTGCCCTCAGAGAGGAGTTTTATAATAATCATGTGCCATGTGATATGAGATCATAGATATGAAAGCTCTCCTTTAAAGTTAAAAGATGTGCAGCCTCCAAACACACAGCATGGCTATTATTTATTAATGAATGTACGTGACACGGTCTTTGTTAGTCTCCTAGACACACCATTCCGCCTGCCTTCAAAGGCCAATCGGCAGCACTGCGGCTTATGGACTAACCAGGGAGTGTATTGACTTGTGAATACTGAAGCAGAAATGCACCCAGGACTTCATGTAGTGTTCTCTTCCACTTCGCCATGCACCGACAGGAATTAAAAATGGACATGGCAGTATCGGGGTCTGGCCTAGATCCCCAATCTCCCAAGCGGGTATATGGCAAAGGCTTAAATAAATGAGACAAGTGGTATGGATTTTAGGGCTCCGGAGGATCAAAACCCTCTGCAGAGTTCTTTTTTTTTTTCTCAATAAAAATCCTTTATTGTCTCATTAAAATATCACAGGTTGGTCTTACAATCCAGAAGCTTCCTTCTGTGGCTGGATAACTCTGGAATCTTATTCATCCAGTTGCTAAACGGTTCTCTTTTCAGAAACATAGATACCATCCAAAAACTTTCCAACATCTTTGTTTTTGACTGTTGTGGCTTGCTAACTCAAAGCAGCTGAATTTGAAACAAGTTCAATGTCATTTCCTTCAAGGATTAGTTCATCCCTCTGGGCTTTAGTCTGCAACACCTGCCCTCACACAAACCCAGTGAATGTATTTTTCACCCAAGAAATTCCAGATTTCGACAAGAGACCCACTGCTGAATGACAGTCTTGATGGGGAAGTGAGCACACACAGACCTCATCTTTAACAGAAGCCCAGCCTAACACCTTTAAACACGTTCTGTATATGACTACAGATGGTGCAAACCATAGCCAGTTCCTGTTCCTCACCATTTGTCAACTTGGAGCCTCTTCTTTTTCTTTCCAAGACTGAGCTCTACAATGATGTGGTTGAAGTCCCTCTGCAGGGTTCCTTTGGGCCCTTCACAATAACTGCATCCCTTCACTTTCTGGAATGTCAACAGTCTGATTGCTGAGAATGGTCTTCATTCTCATGGGAGATGTGGCAACAAGAGCCCTCTGCAGAGTTCTTGACTCTGGGGGCTAAGACAAAGAGCTTCTCTGGGAAGCCCATATTTATTAGGTATTCAAACAAAGAGAGGGGAAACTGAGGAAAGGGTGGGAAGTGAGCAGGACCTGGGAGTCACTTCAAAGACTTCTCCAGGTAGTAAATTATGCCAATTTGGGTGAACTGTGTTATCTCTATGATGACATGGTAGGAGTGAGACAGCAGGAGTGAGACACCTGCAGCTGCAGTCTCCATCTACTTAATTGGGGTTGGAGCCAGGTGTCCTTGGCTGTGGCCCTGTCTTGCCCTTTGAGGTATCTCTGGCATCACAGGCCACTACAGGTCTCAGCCAGGATCAGTGACTCATAGAGGTTCACTTACCATGAAGCAGCTCCCATCACCAGGTAAGGGACCAAGGCCTAGGACAGACTCACAGATGAACACAGAAAGCCAATGAGTTAATTTTAAATGCTGCTCAGAGCCGCTTCATACTGGTCTCCAACGTGGCAAGAGGCTCCTGCTCTTCCTTCCCAGAGTGGGAGACAATGGAATGCGTAGGGGTGGGTACAGCTGCTCCCCTGCTCCTGCTGTAGGTGTCAGAGAGGACAGAAGCTCCCAAAGGAGCCCTCCCAGCCCAGCAATCGCCCGCTCGTTAACCGGGCACCGAGGGCTGGATAGCATCGGGAGGTGACTGGTTAAACAGGGTTTATAGCAGGAAGGCTGTGGTTGATCACATGCAGCCCCACAGCCCTGCCCTGTATAAACGAGGACTCCCTGCTGTGTTTCATATTTCTTGTCAGGTTCGGAACAAATCCTTTTTCACACGTACAGTGTGTATCCCTGCATCTAGCAGAATGTCTGGCGCCAAGCAGCTGCTCAATGAATGTTTTGTAAAAATATTTTATCAAACTTGAATCTGCACGGCAGCCCATCTAGTGCCACTAAACTCCAACCTCCCCCATCACATCCACTGTCTGATCTATAAAATTCTGCACCAAAGGACACTATAGAAAAAGAGCCGAGCAAAAGAGTTGTAGGTGTAGGGTGGAGGCTTCCTGTGCAATCCACGGTCCTGTTCTCATCTCCACCGTCCAGAAACAAGAGCAACCGCCATGCTGGGTATAAAGTGGGGTCCCGCCTGGACCACCCCTTATCCACCAGAAGATGAGACGAGGGTCTTTTCCCTTGTGTGATACCACTCGGCAAATACGTATCACCCCAGGCACTATGGGGGAGCTCTTGGAACAGATACCCTAGTTAGGGGGTGCATGCATTGCTCATTTAGTCTACAAACATATATTCAGCCCACATGCTGAGTACTATTCTGAGTCCTGGGGATACGAGGTCCACAAAGACAAGTAACATTTTAGAGAGGTTGGCCAAAGCCTGTCCAAACAAATACATAACAAATTCAGATAACAGAAAAACTATTGCATCAGTACTATTGTGTGTAGTACTAGCAACTGAACCCAGGACCTTTGCACTGAGCTACACCCCCAACCCCTTTTTAATTTTGAGACAGAGCCTTGCTAAGCTGCCTAGGCCAAGAGCAAACTGTGATCTTTTCTGCTTCAGCCTCCAAAAGTACTGGGATTACAGCACTTTTGGAGTGCCACCACACTGAGCTGGTCACTTTAGCTTTCTCTTACAAAAGGGTTGTGGCCATAAGACGTAAAAGAAGAGACAGAGGTGACTTCTCAGAAGTAGCTGAAGGTACTTCCATTCTCTCTTCCTGCTGTCCAGAAGGCGCATAGAAAGGCTACTTCCCCACCAGCTGTCTTGAATCAAGAGATGTCTTTGACAATGGATGCTGCAGAAAGACCCGCCAAACAAGAAAACAGCAGAACTGTGTCCCTGACCCTGTAGCAGGTCATATCAGTGCTGACTGCCTGTCAAGTTTCTTAATATATAATAATAATAATAATAATAATAATAATAATAATAATAAAAGCCACATGTGGTGGTACATGTCTATAATCCCAGTACTTGGGAGGCTGAGGCAGGAGGATCACGGTAGGGTCAAGGTCAGCCTGGATGGTATAGCAAGACTGTGAGAGACAGAGACTTTTTCGTTAGCCACTACTCCTTTGGTTACCTTAGTTACCTATAGCTGGATTTAGTCCTAATTCCTTGTTTCTTTTAATAGAACTGTCCCCGACCTTTGAGTCCAGTCTCCCTCTAACAGGCGAGTTATTTTTATTCAGTGCTCCACCTGATCACTGACCCCTCCTCCACGCCTCTGCAGACCCAGCCGCAGTGTAGGCTGCAGGGTCCCGGCTGGGTGACAGCGAGGAGGCCGAGCCCAGCAGAGGTCAGTGGCAAAGGCAGAGGCGCGAGGCTCCAGGCTGCACCGGCTTCCCCCTGACAACGCTTTGAGCAGCGGCCCTTCCGGGCGCAGCTGCCACATCTGAACACTTGGGGGCGCCAGCTCCCACTCACAGAGCTCTAAGCCGGTTAACCGCGGGTGCCGGGTTCCCTGAAGACTGCGCCCCAGGCTGCTATCCTGAGAAGAAGCCTATTCAGACAACCAAAAGACTTCCTAACCTACTGAATTCTCTTTAATGGCCTTTTCACTGGACAGCCCCATCCACGACCCCCAAAGTCACCTCAATTAGACACAACTAAGTAAACACAATCTAAAACAGCCTGTCCAAGTGCAGATGCCGCCTCAGGACACTTCCTCCAGCCTTGCCTTCCCATCTCATAACTACCCACAGCTCCTCTTAGGAAGAAATCCAGGAGCCCAGCCTGTCCTGGTAAACGGCCACAGCCCTGCCGAGCCCGGACTGTCACCTCCCACACAGGGACAGGCTTTCCATCTGAGCGGTCTGTAGACCCCAGGAACACTGACCTGTCCCTCAGTTTATGCCCCACCACCCCTCCTTTCCTTCCAGCACGGTAGAGCTGGTCTTGACCAACGTCCCCAGAGCCCAGGGAGGTGCTGACTATAACCAGACTTCTTCGGTTGCTTCAATAGGAGGCAAAGCCTGAGCCTTCTCTGCTAGTCTGGATCAAAGGGTGAAGGATCAATAAAATCTAAAATCTCTCAGGCTTCAGCCTCCAGCTATGGGTGGAGCCACTGCTGGGTAACAAAGGTCTGGGATGCGTGTCGTGTCGGGGTGAAGCAGCCCCTTCCTCCACCCAGCTAGTGTGGACTCCTGCACCCTCTCTGCATAATTAAGAGCAGGCCCCTTGATCTATTCAGGATGGGGGACACTGTCTGTATTCCAGCCAGGACCCAGAAGCAATGCATAAAGAAGCATATGAACTACACTGGTGAGCGAGAAACAGAAAACAAAAGCGATGCTAAATAGGAATCACGGAGGAAGCCAGTGTCCACAAACACATGGATCCAGTCTGTTGAGCAAAGACGAAGGCACCAGGTGAGCCAAGGAGCTTGCGTTTCGAGGAATATTTTTGGAGCCATGCATCAGAAATTATCTCACATTTGTGCAGACTTTCAGTCTTCCTACATTTGGGGCTTTTATCGGTGCCATGATCTGAAATCTAAGGTGTACCCATGAATAAGCCACGCGGTTTCTCAGGAAGGAGCTAAAGTTAGGGTTTACCCTACCGGTGTAATCATAACCACGCCCCTTAAGGATTAAATTTACCCCTTTAGCACATGCACATGAATCGAGGCCCCCCCCCCAAAAAAAGCCACAGAATGAGGAATTTTAAAGTGAAAGGCTTGTTGAAAATTCGCCCGGATTATACAGCTCTCGTTAACAAACTCGAACCCTGCTTAACTCTGCACCAGGTACTGTCGCTAAGGGAAAAACAGGCTTTGCATCCCGCCTAGAATTAAGTCCTGTGATATTCAGGTCGGACACTGGGGGGCAGCAGTGAGCCGGCAAGGAGGCCCCCAGGGAGCTCCTCGGTTTCCGCCTAGAAATTGAGAGGCCTGAGAGCTGCCTACAATCTGCAGCTCTTGAAAATCGGTTTCAGCCCTTGAAGGGTAAATATCAGAAGAAGTCACTCTGCCGGCTGATGTTTTCTGCCCCCCTTCACCGTGCTTAGTTCCCTGGGTCCCCAATGTTTTCGCTTTCTGCAGGGGCAGTTTTCTCTCGCAATGCGCGGGGGTGTGCAATGGTTTTAAAGCTGAGAAACTTCTTCCCGAGGGGTCCAAGCGCAGGCCCGGGGCGGAGCCGGAAGGGTCTGACCCCCAGGCACAGGACGAGAGCTCTGTGCGTGCACGAGGTCAGTGTGGCCGCTTCCGAGGGTGGTTTTATAAAGTGGGGGGACAAAGGGGCACCCCCTTTTCTTGCCCGAAGACGGGTTCATTTCAGCCCTGCCTGCCTGAAGCCTGCTTTCCTGGCCGGGCACAGCGGATCCCCACCTCAGGAACCAGGTGGGAGGTGTTGGTGGTAACAAAGGTCTCACAGGGAATCTGGGCTGCTACACTCCAAAGGCAGCCAGAGGGGGACCCGGGGAGGTGAGGAGGGCCTGGGCGCCCGAAACCACCAGCCCCGGCTCACAGTAGCTGGGATGCACCCCCCCCCCGATTACCCCCACCTTACAGAGGCCCTTAATGAGGCCTTCAGGCTGTTTCATTTTTGGGGCTCCAGGGGCAGCCCTGCTGCTCTGGACTTTTCCCTCCCATAGCTGTTGCTGCTGCCGCCCTGAAGCCCCCACCTATAGGTGCTCCCCTCGAGCGCCTTTGTTGGCCTGGACAAGCTGGGGAGTGATGACCCAGCTGAGAGAAGGAGGTGGCCGGCCTGGTCCCTCAGCTCCTTGCTGGCTGTGGAGCACCGCCCACCAGCCCTGTAGTTGCTAAGCTTTGTCTGTCCTAGGCATCCTACCAAGGACGCCAGCCCAGGCCTGCGATGGGAGTGACCCAAGGACCTTCACCCTGAGTGGAGTCACCAGCAGACAGGGTCTTTAAATAAGTTGCAAACTAAGTTGCCCACTCTGGGTTTGGAACTGGGTTTGGAATGAACGTCATCCTGCCTCACTCTCCACAACTACCAGGACTGCAGGTCTGCCTTTGCCCTTCCTTGTCTTTTTATAAAGTAAATAGCAGTACAAAGTTTCAGCAGTGCGATTTTTAAAAAGTAAAAATTATGCAAAACATCGCACAGAGGAGGAAAAAAAAAAAAACTCCTCTGACTGAAGATGGTGTAGGAATGGGACCAGAGGGGCAGAGACCCAGAACCTGTCCACCTTCCCTTCACCCCCAACTTCCCCTCAGCCCCGCCCCAGGGTGGGTTTAACCCAGGCCCCTCACACTGAGCTGCATCCCTTCCCTTTTAAATGTTTTAGTTTGAGACCTGATCTCACTAGATTGCTGACTTACTGGGGCCTGGCTCAAAGTTTTGATCTTCCTGACTCAGCCTCCCAGAGTGCTAGGATCACAGGTGTGTGACACCATGCCTGGCTCAGGCATTTTAAACCCATCCAGGGCCTCAGGACCCAAGGCCTCCTGGCACTGAGCACCGAGCCCACGGTCACTGCTCCTGATGTGACATTCTACCTGGCACTGGGCTGTAGAGAGGACCAGGGAGAAGGTCCAGCCCAGAATCATACTCAGCGCCCTCTCTGATAAAAGGGGCTCCTACCACGTCTATTTTAGAGTTTCTCTCTCCATCTGTAAAGGAAATGCACGTTGCCATCCAGTTGGACCCCCAGGCAGCCGTTGTGAACCTTTTGCAGGCCTGTCACAGCTGTACTGCACTGGAAGCTCTGTGAGGTTCGCCATCACTGCTGGGGACAAACCGAGGTGAAACGCCGCTCTTCTGACTTTCCAGCACAGTGGGGTCCTTCCTGGATGTGCTACTTCAGACCTCCTCCTATGGATGTTTAAATCCGCTCTGAAACAGAGGTTACCTGTGGGGAGGAGGCTGGGGAAGAGGTGCAGATTTGCTTCTTTTATTCTGCTTTTGTGTGGTTTCATCTGTAATCAAGAAATGGATTTTTAAAAATCTTTTGGAATCTAAAAAGGAGATGAAAGAGGCCAGCTCCAGCCAATCAGAGCTGTGGCCGTACTGGATAGGCCTTACCCAGGACCAAAAAACCCAAAACAATAACAATATAAGCTTTCAAAACAAGACGACAGGAATTGAACCATGGTTGTAATATTGCATATTGTTAGCTTCAAAAGAGTTCCTTAGATTACTAGAGGTAGCCAAGCAGACATGCAAAATTCATTTGATCCTGTGAGTGTTAACTGTTCTTTTCTAAGAACTAATAGAATTAGTAGTATATAAGCCGGTCATGGTGGCTCACGCCTGTAATCCCAGCCCTCGGAAGGCTGAGGCAGGAGGATTGTTGTGAGTTCGAGACCAGCCTGGGCTCCAAAGTGAGCTCAAGGCCCAGCCTGAACTGCATAGCGAGACCCTGTCTCAAAAAGACAAAAAAAAACCAAAACAAAACAAAAAACAAAGAATTAGTAGTATAATCATTTTAGCTCTTTTATGTGTATATAAACAAATTTATATCTTTTTCCTTTTCCCTTCCTTCTTTTCTCCTTTGCCCTATTCCAGTTATTATTTTCCCCCTTTGAGCAGTTTCTTGCCCTTTTACGATATCTATTGTAGATTTTGGATCTTATTTACTCTCTCAGTTTCTTACACTAAGGAGACAATACAGTATTTACATGTATGAGTCTGATTTATTTCACTCCTGAGGATGATTTCAATTCTCATCTATTTAGCTATAAAAGCCTTGATACGATCCTTCTTTACAGCCAAGTAGTTCTCCATTGTGTAAAAATACCACCTAACCTTCTTTATCCATTCCTCGGCTGGTGGCTCCTTTGTTCTTATAAATATGCTTAAATTCTTGCTTCTCCCATTGTGGTACCCGTAGCTAAGAGTCTGAAATGGCCACAGTGCTGCTGGATGGGTATTTATTTCCTGCTTAGGAGCAGGTTAAGTGTTTTCTTCCTCAGCCTGGCATCCTACACACACACACACACATACACCCTTTTCTGTTTCAGAACATGATGCTATTAGACCCAAGAGTTGCCCAGGAAAAGACTCAATACAAATAGAAAAACGAGATGGATAGGTCCATGAATTATACAGTACTTTAAAAAGCTGATTACCAGGCCAGTGGGAGAGAGCAGCTCTTTATTTTTATGAACACTTCTGTTCTTTGATCCATGTATTTTTACTCAGCCTCTTACAGGGCCTGAGTGTCAGGACTCCCTGCCCACCAGCCCCTATGCTGACTTCCTACCCCTGATGACGTGTTAGAAAGTGAGGCTTCTGGGAGGTGATGCGCCCCCTCAGGAATGGGTTAGCGCCCTCATAGGAGACCCTGGAGAGCAGATGCCTTCTATGAGGAAGGGTCCCTAACCTGACGCTGTCTGCTGGAGCCTGGAGCCTGGACCCCCCCACACCAGCCTCCAGAGCTCTGAGAAGTGACCTCCTGTGGATTCTAAGTCTCTCCACAAGTGCATCTGGCTGCAGGAGCCTGGATGGGTGGCGATGGAGAGGCTGAATGCCAGCCCTGGTGGGCTCTAGGTGGCTTCTGGGTCACAAAGAGAAAGGGGTCACTGCAGGCCCGGCCTGAAGGAACTGCATTTCTGTGCAGGGCACAGGTGAAGGCTGTGCTGTGCAAGGGGAATGGGCAGGTGAGGGGTGAGGGAGCCCAGTCAGAGAAAGTTCTGGAAGAGGAACTGCCTGCATCTTCAAGGATGAGATAGCCAAGCAGGCTTCCAGGACCTAGAAAAGAACAAGGTCCCCCAGGAAGGAGCTTTTCTAGCCTAGCCTACCCTGTCCTGTCCTATCCTATCCTATCCTATCCTATCCTATCCTATCCTATCCTATCCTATCCTATCCTATCCTATCCTATCCACCCTGGCTGTGCCCTGATCATTTCACACCCAGCCCATAGCTTTCTTCTCACAGACCAACTCTGTGATCCACCAGGAGCAGGAGGCAGCAGAAACAAAGAAGGGCAGAGAGGAGCCAAGCTGAGCTCTGTGGGGAAGGGCCTGTCCCTCTCTCCATGACAAGGAGCCCTGGGACTGCGGGAGGCACAGACTGATCTGAGTCCTGAGTCCCGTTTACTGGGGACGGAGATAGAAGTGTCTCAGCAGCAAGACAGGGAGATGGCTGCCCACCCCCCCCAGGGGGAGGAAAAGGTTCCCAAGTTACAGTAGCCCAACATGGGCCAGGATCAAAAGGAGCGGATCTGAGACTTCTCAAAAACTCTGACCACGTCCTACCTACTGGGCAGTGGCAGCACACTCGCCTCTCCATGACGTGTTCGTCCTGCCAGGATGGGATGCATGCTCGGGTCCCTTGCGGACTAAACGGCAGCTCTGACTCTGGTGGCAACATCCAGCCAGGCTGGATCCCCGTAAGCCGAGGGGCCAGAGGCACAGCGCCTCCCTAGGGTGACTGGGGAGGTGGCTGTGCTCAGGGACAGGAGAACCTGGGACCCGCAGCAGGCAGAGAAGACAGGAGGGGCTCACACAGGTGCCTGGGACAGCAGGTGGAGATAAGGGCCTGCTTAGGTGAGCCTGGTGGAGAAGAGGGGGCGGGGTACACCTTTTTGCAGCAGGTACTTTCACCCTAGAACTCAGCGGTTGGTAAAGGTGGATGGGGAAAATGCTCTGTTTTCACTTATCTTCTTCTAAAGCTTACTCTTAACCTCCCTTCCTCCCTCTTTCTCTAGATTGAACCAAATCCTTCACACTAAGCTACAGCCCCAGCCCTTTAAAACAAAAAAAAAAAAAAAAATTTTTTTTTTTTTAATTTTGCGACAAGATCTCACTAACTTGCTGAATTACCCGGGCTGAGTTTGGACATGCAATACTCCTGCCTCAGCCTCCCAGAGTGCTGTGATTACAAGCATGAAACACCACACCTGGAAGAGTCTCCCATTATGAATCTAAAAATTACTATGTAAAATGAGCAGTATCCACTTTGTCATCAGTGGCGATTATAAATTTTTCAGACTGTATTTTCACACAACATTTCCATTTGTGCAGATATTCCCAGATAGCTTTTGTCTTCCTCACCACTTTAAAACACTGGTAATTAGAACAGACACTGGGTATGAATACTGTGCTTCGTGCTACATTAGTGCGGTGTTATAACAGTGAAATTTTTATAATTTTGAAAACTGTATTTGAAGAAAAATCCTTTGTAATTCTTTGTTTTGTTTTATGCACTAAAAAGCATTATTCTGAGAAGCTGTGCAAAGTCTTCATAAACTGCCACATGTTTTAATGATATAAAAATAAAATTGGGAATATCGGACTTCAAGGTCAAATACATTATGCTTGGTAATAACTGGGGATGAGGGGTTGGGGGGGAGGAAAACCAGGAGGCTCTGATAGCTGATGGCTAAGTGGCCAGTCACCGAGGGTGACAGAGCACAGAGGGGGCGGGGGGGGCATGGAATGGGGGGGAGGGGATGGGCAACAGGAGGGGAGGTCATTTGTGAAGGTGCTGAGTGGTGGACACCTGGAGGATGAGCCCTGGAGCTTCCAGGGAAGGTGGCGATCAGCCATCAGCTCCAACAGGATCAACCCCAGGACCAGAAACCTCATTTCAGAGTTAGCTGCAGGACTGGTCACAAAATCAACACACATCTCCAGGACAGGCCTGCAGAGTGGGGAGCTTCACAGGGCCTTGTGCCTGGGAGTCTAAGAGTCTAGAGGTGGAGGACAAAACCGCAACTTGTGGTCAGAGAGGAGGCAGGGGAACCAGGAGAGAGGCGTCGACCTTGTCTGATGCACGGAGAGGCCCTAGAGCCAGGCAGCAATGGTTCCCCAGCTGCAAACACACGCCCCAGTAAACTGGGTTAAGTAATTGGATGCAAGAAAGTAGAGGCCAAGAGTGTGGGCTGCTACTCTTTCAAGACATATAAGGGGCTGGACACGGTACACATACTTGTAGTTCCCAGCGAGTCAGGGGGCTGAGGCAGGAGGGTGGCTTGAGTCCAGGAGTTTGAGAGTGGCCCAGGCAACATAACAAGAGCCTGTCCAAGAAAGGAAGGGGTGAGGAGAAGAAGGAGAAATGAAAACACATTATAAGAAAAAAATATTTTTTAAAAACAAAAGACAGCTGGGCACAGGGGTGCACACCTGTAATCCCGGTACTCTAGGAGGCTGAGGCAGGAGTCTCACAATTCAGAGACTTAGTGAGATGCTGTCTTGAAATAAGAAAACAGAAGGGGGCTGATTTAGAACTCAGTGTGAGGCCTGGGTTCAATCCCCAGTACCAGGAAAAAGACAAATCTCTAAGAGGAGAAGGGAGGAGCAGAGTTGACACAGAGGTAGGCAGGGAGCAGCAGGGCGGAAGGAAGACCCAAGGACTGGGGGGTGGGAGTGTCCCGAGGCCGAGCACTGAAGGTGGGAGTTGGGGGGCACAGCAATTCCTCTGGGAGGGCCTAGACGGGGGTGCAAAATCAGGACAGGTGGCCATCTGTCTGTTCTCTCAGCCCAGGGATCTCAGATAGACCTGCTGGCTTGCCTAGTAAAGTCCAGGTGGGAGAAAAGGAGGCAGGAAAGACCCTGCCCGACTCCTGCTCCCTCCAGACAGAAGCGGCCCAGCTGTGGCCTCGCCATGCATGTAGCTGGAACTCAAGATGAGCTACTGGGGAAAAAAAAAAAAAAGAGCCCTACATTTACCGAACCCAGGCCAGGGACAACGCAAGTGTTTATTTAGAATGAGGAAAAGAAGTCACACAAATTATCAGCTTTGTAATAGCAGCCACACACCACCAGCCTTCCAAAAGTCAGAAAATGATACACAGCTGGCTTTGAGTCAGCTAACATTTCCCTTCCTTGCGCTGTTGGTCGTATGCATGGATCATTCCTAAACAACGATCTTGGGCGTGTTTTCTAAAGAGAGACGGGAAGGAGAACCCAACATGTCTACAGTGCGATTGCTTGGAATTGGTTTTTGAACAGTGATGGTCCAGGGGCATGGAACTTCCTGCTGGACCATCTCGCTGCTTCAGTGCCAGTCCGGGTTGCTGCAGGCATTAATGCCAGCTCACATGATTCCTATTTAAAAAGAGAAAATGGAAAGCACACATGATGAGTCTCTTCGCTCAGGTAGCTGAAATAAAGCACCATAAACTGGGTGGTTTGCACATCAGATATTTATTTCTCACTGTTTGAGGCTAGGAAATCCGAAAGGAGTGGAGTCCTGGTGAGGGCTCTCTTAGAACCTTCTGGAAGTTTCTTCAAATGAAGGGGAAGTGAAGAAAGGAGAGGAAAAGAAGAGTGGAGGAGAGGGAGAGGAAGGGATCTGTGCTTGTTAGGACACTAATCTCATCCAAAGACACTGTTAAGATGTCACCTAAACCTAATCACCTCCCAGAGGTCTCATCCTCAAATCCCACCGCACTGGAGCTTAGGGTTTCACCACGAGAATCTGGGGGTGCACAGACATCCAGCATTATCTGGTATGTGCCTGAAAGGGGAGGACTTCTGTTTTCACTGTGCCCGAGAAATAAATCCTGCGCTTGCAGTTCAACACTGTCCCAGCGATGAACTTCTAGGTCTGCACTTTCCCAGCCGGCTTCTCCTCTCCCCGCAGGGCTCGGTACCCTGCGCCTCCGGAGGAGTCGGACCCAGTCCCAAGGCCAAGGCTCAGCTCCACGCTCCTGCCACACCAGGATGATGAGGTCAAGGGATGGAAGGGAGCAGACCCAGCAAGTGTGAACCAAGTGTGCGTGGCTCCGAATCCCAGCCTTCTGCCACTGCAGTGTTAGCGACTGCAAGCAAACAGATGGGGACAGATGGCATTTTAACCAGTTGTGATTAAAAATTCTCATGCTTACAAACCTGATCCAAGCACCATGTGCTGGGGTCGCTCTCAGCACAGGGCCCTGGAAGGGGTCAGTGGGTAAGAGGTTCACATGTGATAAACGCAGTGCAGGAGGCTGTCAAAGGTATGGCAGATATTCATATGTTAAAACTTATTACAGTAAAACACACGTTGCCATTAATATTCCTTAACATGCTTCCCTCACTTCAAATACACGTAGCCCACCCTTCTACCACTTTCCGGAGCAGTTCAGGAAGTTCTCTTTCCTAAGGGTCTCTAGGGTAAGGAAGTGTGATTAAAAAAAGACAGTGACTGCTGCAGCGGAGTGACAAAAAGGCAGGCTCATCAAAACATCAGAGTGTGTCCTCATCCATCTCGTTTTTCATATCTGGCACTACACAACTTCTGGCTCTTCTCCACAGTCAAAATGACCACGAAAGCATCACTTTGAATCAATTCAGGACATCAAGGCAGCCATGACGGCACAACTAAAGACACTCACGAAAGAAGACTTACAGAACTGCTTCAGAAAGTGGCACGGACCATGGGATGAAGGTGTTTGAAGTGACGGAGTACTGGAGGGAGATAATGGTGATGTGCCTTTTGTGGTAATAAATATTTAAAACATTTGCTATATTTTTCAGTCATAACTCATATTTAAAATAAAGGGGTCGGGCTGGGGATTTAGCTCAGTGGCCTAAGCGCCTGCTTGGCAAGTACAGTCATGAGTTCAATCCCTGGTGCCAAAAATAAACAAATAAATAAAATAAAATAAAGTAAAGGGGTTGACAATCCTTTAGGGCCAAGCAAGGAAAATGCTTTGTGTGTATTCAGTGATTTAATCCTTCTAGCAATCCTACTATGGCTTGGGTACAGTTAGTCTCCCAAAAACTCATGTGCTAGAAAGCTTCTCCCCAATGTAATAATATTGAGAGATAGTAGATCTTTTAAGATTCCTCCCAGAAAGGTTAATGTCTCTAAGCCCTCAATAAAGGAATCTATCTGGAAAATTTTTACATTACAAAAAAAAAAAAAACCTAGTTCTCGAGAAAAGATAAAGCGTTACAAAAAGGTAGAAAGCAATAAAGCAAAACTCCAGAGTGAAGACCTACTACCCACCCACCAGGCACCCGGGACAGCCCACTATGGAACATTGCAAGAGAAAATAAAAATAAAACAACGATGAACTTTAAGCATATCTAAACTAGATAGTTTGATCCTACCTGTTGGCCCCACGTGTCTTAAAGAACCAGCTAGGACGGCTCAAAAGAATTTCTGATGCCCTTGAACACCCAGCTGAGGTTTGAAATGCAAACCCTGAGTTAGCGCCAGAGTGCAGCAGTCTGTGATTTTTCTGCAGTCATATAAAGAAAACAGAGGGAGGAGCCAAGATGGAGCGTTTGTCCATGAGCAAGTCAAGAGGCAGAGGGTCCTTTAAGGATGAGAGCACCCTTTAAAAATCCTAAAAGCAGAGGTCTGCAAAGATGGGATCTCAGATGCTTGGGAGACTGAAGCCTGGGAGGACAATGTGGGGGAGAGTGTCGGGGCACAAGGTCAGGGACAGTGTGGAATTTCAAAGTTCAAGATTTCAGAGGCGAGGCAGCTCTCGGCGATGAGGAGGACTGAAACAGGGTAGGGGATATTGATAGCAAACGGACATCTAGGATGAGTCACAGGAAACGAGACAATTTGGTCGCACGTGGAATAGGTGGTAATGTACAAGTTTATAGGCTTGAGACCTGCAAAGGGTAAAGCCAGCTTTAAATGCCACTAGATTTTCAGAATATCCCTTTCCCCTGTAGCTCAGTGTTACTTCAGAATCATCACAGGCAAGGCATTTCAGTAACAACCCTCCAAAATAAACAAACCAGGAAGCTAGCATCACCTCAATTCTGTATGTTCTGATACAATTAGGAGCTGTGAATTTTACTTGAAGATTTGCTTCTGCTCAAAGAATGATTTCCAGTGAGCCAGGTACAGCGGCACAGGCCTATAATCCCAGGGCTCCAAACAGCTGAGGCAGGAGAATCTTAAATTCAAGCCCAACCTGGACAGCTTGGTGACTTATAAGACTCTGTTACAGAATTTAAAAAATAAGAAGGGTTGGGAAGCTGGGCATGGTGGCATGTGCCTGTAATCCCAGCACTTGGGGGGCTGAGGCAGGGGGATCATTGCCAGTTCAAGATCAACCTAGGCTACTAAGTGAGCTCAAGCCCAACCTAAACTGCATATTGAGATCTTAAAAAAAGACAAAACAAAACAAAACAAAAAAAGATTGGGGCTATGGTTCAGTGCAAAGGTCCTGGGTTCAATTTCTAATACTGCCCCCCAAATCATTTGCAATTAAACACATCAAAGCAGTACCTAATAGCTCCAGACTAATGACCCTTTTGAGCATTTTGTGTGTGTGTGTGTGTGGTTCCAGGGATCAAACTCACAACCATGCTCTTGCCAGGCAGGGGGTTATGCCACTGGGCTAAATCCCTGGCCCCTTTTGAGCATTTTTTAATCAGTGGCATATACATCATGAAAGATCTATAGTCTTTTATTCACAAGCTAAGGCTACAAGATACCCAATAAATACACAAATGAATGGTAGTGGATAATAGCGTGCTAAAAAGCACTCAGTTCACCCAGACACATGGTCCACAAACTGCTCTAATTACAAGTAGAACCTGCTGATTTCCAGAGAGAAAAAAAAAATGCACTTTACTAGGTATTGTCTGGTGGCTTAAAAAGAAAAGATAATGGGACCTTGGAATTGGATTTAATATCCTGCAAGGAGTAAGATTTCAAGTGCCTTCACAGTCAAGTGTAGAGAGGCTTAGGAAGCGAAAAAGATCTTTTTTTCATCCACTACTTAGGCCAAAACATTGAAGAAAAATATCAGAAATCCCAGACCAATTGTAGCCAGAAAGTAAGTTGATTCGATTCTGTCTTAAGGAAATTCATAACAAAAGAACCAGTCTGTGTGTTTCATTGCATTCACCTGGGGTGATAAAGAACCTAAGAACATTGCTGTGTGCATGGCGCTTGGGCAGGGAGTAGCTAAGCAATGATTCCCTCCCAGACTTTGGCAGGCGGGAGCTCCCAGGCCCCCTCCTCTGTCTTGGCAGATCCAGGCACCCCAACTTCGTTCCTCTCATCAGCAGTGGAGGAATCCACCCCCTGGATCTTAAGTGCGAAATTGTCTTCAGGCATCTTATAAAACCAAGCTACGATATGCCCTTTCCACTTCCCTCTGCTGAGTTTTCCACATCTCTGAGACAGATGGAGAACGTACAACAAACCAGCCCGACGCAGAGGAGGCAATCTGGGATATTAAAAATAAAATCTTCTCCAAATTTTCACAAGCTCATTTAAAAACACTTGTACTCAAGTGTAAAAGCAGCTAACAGAGGTGTCTAAAAATGGAAAGAAGAAGAGGGGCCCCAGGGTTTTTATTGCAAAACCAGCCAGAATTAACACTTCCGTCTCAGAAAGGCCCCTTAAACAATCAGTGAATAGGACTAAATTTAGTCATATGGGGACTAGAAGAGATTGTATCTCAGAATCTTTAAATATAAAAGTGTTTAATTCAGGGTGAAAATAAGAGAAATAAGCAAATGTAATTAATACCCAAGTTCTGGGTTAGTATATTACCAGACTTCAAGTGAACATTGGGTACCATTAGGTATCTCAAAAACAAAAAAGAGGGGCCGGGGATTTAGCTCAGCGGCATAAGCGCCTGCCTGGCAAGCACGAGGTCGTGAGTTCAACTAGGTTCTGCCATTATATTCTATACCCTTGCAACTATAATCTCTTTATTATAGAAACATTATAGCTTATATTTTTCACTTTCATAATATTAAATTTTATATTTTCATAATATTTAAAATAGGAACCTATCAAGAGAGCTTCTGAGGTTTTAATTTTTCTAGTAAAACTAATTTGTTCTGAGCCATATGTAATTTCAGATTTCAAGGGGTAGGTAAGTTAAGCTCCCCCAATTATGTTGGAGTATTACTACTCTTTTACCAGCATCCAGGGAATACATCCATATTAAATAAATGTTAATAAAATTAACGTTTTCTCTTTGCTCCCTTTCCACTGGGATATATAAATAAATTGATTGAAGTACATTATTGATGGAGCTAAAATGTAAGTGACTTCTTTCTTCCTTATACACAGGGAAAAGATCTGAGGACTCAGTGCCCCCTGAGAGGCATGGAAGTTTCATTCAGTCTGATGGGAGATCAGCTTCCAACCTATGCACGAACCAGTGAGCACATGAGACATCTCAGAGGGTGGTGAGCAAAAGGAAATCTGCAAATGGGATCCAAGATGGCCAAGAGAGCACGGGGACAGTGGCAGGAAACCAAAAAGAGTGATACCTGGATTAAGACCCGAAATAGGATCCAGCCATGCAAGAGCTGCAGGCCAGGTCAGAAGGGAGGAGAGAATTCCAGGCAAAATGAACAGCTGAGGCCAAGACCCTGAGCTAGCATGAAGCTGGGTGTGTTCAAGGGGACAAAGACCAGTGGGACCAGGCTGTAGGGAAGGCGGGGTGGGGGGGGAATAATGGGAAATGAAATCTGGAAGGGGGCCGGGCCAGGTGTGTAGGGAAGAATTGGTGTTTATCCAAATACTGAGAAGCAGCCACAAGAATTACACATATCTTTTAAAAGATCTCTCTGCCTACCATAAGATGGATCCGTAGGGAAAAAATTGTTTGCCGCCTGGTCATGGTTCTGGACACAGAGCTCCCCATATTCTTGTAATCCCCCTAGAGGTGGGGCTACGAGGAGCATCGGAAGGTCTTTATTTACCCTTTGACCTCACTCCTGAAGTAGGGCTCCTTTAAATTCCCAGCGGGGTGGAGCATCTTGGTTCTGATGAGTTGGCTCTTGGTGGCCTCCTGGGTGGGTGTTGAGCCCCAGAGCGAGCATCAAACAGTGAGGAGAAGCTTGGGACTGGCAGCCCCACCTTCACCTGCAGAAAGAAGCCAGGGACAGGAGATGGGGTTAATGATTGGCCACGCCTGCTGGATGAAGATTCTGTAAACATGACAGACCTGTGACATTCAGAGCACTTCCAGGAGGCTGCCACCTCCACATGGCAGGAGAGCGGTGCACCCCAACTCCACAGAGGCTGAGCTCTTAGGCTTGGGGCCCTTCCTGCCTCATCCTCCTTATCCTCTCATTGAGTTCTTCTTCTTCAGGATCCCTTCAAATACCCTTTGTAATAAATCTGCAATAGTAATTAGAACATTATCCTGGGTTCCATAACCTGCCCTAGCAAACTATAGACCCCTGGAAGAGAGCAAGGGGACCTCTGATTTGCATCATCTGGGGACCTGCTAGAGGTGATGGGTGTGTGGAGAGGAGGAGGGCAGTGGTGTAGGTGCTGAGCCGTTCACATGCAGGGGCCATGCTAACTCCTATAGGTGTCAGGATCGAATTAAATCATATGACACCCAGAGCTGGTGTCAGCGATTGGTCATCAATGTTATGAAACAAAATCCACACATTTTTTGGTGGCCAGAAGTTTTCCATGTTGAGCGTGAGTACAGAGAACATTCGTTTCTTCCCTACGAAAGCAAGGACAAGAACAGAAGCAGGAAAAACGCCACAGTGGCCTTATGCAGGTGTTGGCAGTGGTCACAGTGGGGGTGGGAAAAAGTGATCATACCTGAAATATGCTTTGGAGACAGAGGCTGAAGGACCTGCTGGGAGATGATTTCATTTCCCCCACAGAGCACCTTTTTTTGAGTTACATTTGAGAATATTTTCTGAAGCAGATTTGGATTGAAGACCCTTGCTCTTACTTCTGCATTCCGAGAGATGCATCGACACACCCCTCTGCATCTGAGAAAAATGTTCCAACCCTGGTAAAGCAGAGTTGGTCCAACTGTTTGCTTCTACCATTGCAGAGGCCAGGTGTGCCCACTCAGTGTCACACACAAAGCCCTGAAGTCACTGCCCAGCCAGCTTCTGCTAGGCCTTGCTCTCTGCACCCTCCTGCAGACTCCAGGAGAAACTCATTTCATTTTGTGCATGGCCCTTGAAGATGTCTGTACTCCCCAAGACACTCTAAGATGCCACTGCAGCCCCAATGACATCTGATGGGTGGCTGTCAGGGGCCAGCTCAATCCGAGGGGCTTCACATGAGTCACGAGCTTTACTTCTCACGACTCCCAGAGGACAGAAATATCAGCAGTACCATCTTAGGGCTGAGGACAGAGGTGCAGGGATTTTAGCCTGGTGGAGAGGAACAGCCCACTGCTTCTCCAGGAATCAGTGCACCAGGAAAGACTCCCACCCTGCTGGGAGAACGCAGCTCTGTAACCAGAGACAAAATCAGCATCACAACATTTTAGATGCATGGCCTTGGACAAGATAATCTCTGTGCCATGCTTCCTTGTCTGTAAAAGGGCTAATAACAAGAATCCTGTATCATAAGGTGAAGATTGGTGATTTAGTATATGCACATTGCTTAGAATGACCCAAGGTACACAGCAAAGTATGTGCTGCAGGAAAAACATTAGTTGCTATCAGCACCCATCACCATCATCACCAGCACCATCACCATCATCATCATCACCACAACCACCATCATCACCACCATAACCATCATCATCACCACAACCACCATCATCACCACCATAACCATCATCATCATCATCACCACCATCACCACCACCACCATCACCATCACCACCACCATCACCACCATCATCACCCTGTTCCATCTCCCGCAATATATTTGTACACTAAAACTTCAACTCTGTGGTCCCTGAGCCATTGCTTCCACCGCCATCCCAGGCAGGTATCTGTTCACTGGGTCGCTAGGGGAGGGTATGGCAAGGTTGTTACCCCCAAAACAGCTTGGTGGGGCGAAGTGATGAGGTGAGTGTCAGAGATACTAACAGACACTTAATAAGTAGTGATTAGTTGACTCTGAATAATGCATGGAAGTGAGGACATTTCGAGGCATGACTGGGATCGCATTACTGGCTGTGCTACGGCTCTCTCACCAAGCAGAAGCCTGGGGCGGGCAGATGGGAGCCCATCCTTCCAGTAGCTGTTTACTCACTCACACACGGTGCTCCCACCGGTTTCCCAGCAACTGGGTCAAGGTTCTGCATCTCAAGCTCAAGCTTTCGCCTCTTTGTTTGCCATCACCGCAGCTTCTAGGGTCAGACTGACGCCACAGTCTAAAATGATGTGGTCAATTTCTTGTACATGTTACAAGTTGCTAAGAGACAGACAGGAAGACCCTGCTCACTGCATTCATTGCAGGCCCAGGTAGCATCTCTTTGAGCTTCCTTTGTCAGAGGATCAGAGGAAAGGGTGTGTGAGAAACCAAGGCTGGTTCTGGGAACTTTGTCCTAGAAATGGCCCAGCATGTTGTTCATACTTCACTGGCCAGAGTCAGTCACATGGCCACACCTAGGCCTGAAAGGGAGACCAGACAATCTTCAGGCAGGAAAGTGCCCTAAACACGGGAACAATAACACAGGTTTATACAACTGAAGAGGTGCTTTCTCACAGGAGAAGTGTAGAGGCAGATCAAGGTCCCAGCTTGCAAATGCAGCAGCTTAAGGATGATTTCAGTGTGCATATTTTATTTCTATAGTGCCAGTACTAGGATATCAATAATATCTCCCCTCATGACTATAAAATAGTTGCAGCAGCACCAGACATCATGTGAAGACCAACAAGAACCACAAAAGTTGTGTTTCTGTTCACAAATTTTGTATTATTGAGAAAGTCTTTCCCAGAGCCCCCAGTTACTTCTGCTTGGGTGTGTCCCCCTGAGCCCAAATTACATAATATGCCCATGACTTAGTCACTAGCAAAAGGAATAAGACCAGCTTCAAGGATGAAAAAAAAGGGCTATTTTCCCTTTGTGCAAATGATTCTAGTTTCTATAAGAAATATGACACTAAAAATAAGCAATCAGAAAAATATAATCTGGTTTCACCAAGTATGATGAGGTCTTTTGTCCCCTAAGTATAAATAAAGAGGCACCACAATGTCCCTTCGTGAAAAGCCTTCCACTGTGCTTACATAATTATTCACAGTGGAGTTACTATGGCAAATAAAGCAGGCAAAGCAGGCATTTAATAGGGAAGGATCACTTACTGAAGGGTCAGGGAAATAAGAAACTACTTTGGGTTGATATTACATCCATCTCAAAAGGGTTGACCAAAAGAATTCTTCATTTCCTTGTTTGTGACCTATCATGGACGGAACCTTCATCGTTTCATACTTTCTTCCCTTTATCTGTGCGCCTGTCTGTCTCCACCTGCAAGAGTGGAAACTCCTTGAAAACCCAGACCATTTCAACTTTTTATTGCTGTGCATGATAGAAAATGGTAATGGCTCCAGCCAACACATCTCTCACAGTGTGCCGGGCTGTATGATAAGCTCTAAGTAAGTTAAAACTCCCATCAGGCATTTGCTGTTATTATCTATGGCTTATGGATAAAAAGACTGAGGATCCAAAGGTAAATCATTTGACTAAATGTACATAACTAGTAAGTTGGAGAGTTGGATTACAGAGTCATGCAGCCTAGCTGGATTATGCTTGGCACATCTGCCCAACAAATGGGTGAAGCCAAGATAAAAGCTTTATTATAAAACATGAAGGTGAGAGAGAACAGGTATGAAGAACAAGTGATACAGCCAGGCATGGCGGTGTAGGCCTATAATCCTGGCACTCCAGAAGCTGAGGCAGGAGGATCGTTGCAAGTTCAAGACCAGCCTGGGCTACAAAATGAGCTCAAGGCCAGTCTGAATTGCAACTCCTTGTCCCAATAAGACAAAAACAAAACAAACAAAAAACAAGTGATACTATCTTATACTTATGTGTAGAAACTGAAATCAACAACCATGAACTTACCTTCCGTGAGAGCCATGATCATGTACATTTCCTCTGTTCAGCCACCACTTGTTCACCCCTTCTTTTGCTATTTTTTCCACCTTATCTTCCTCTATTATTTCCATGGATAGCTTTGCTCCTGAAATTTAGCCCTTATTCAGAGCAGGATGGATTCAAAGTATTAAGAGTCTTCAAAGAGGAGACGATTAAATGTAACCTTGTTACAGAATAGCAAGGTCTCTTTGCCGCCCAGGAAATCAATTCAGGGGCTGGGGATTTAGTTTAATGGCATAAGTGCCTGTCAGGCAAGCACAGGGTTGTGAGTTCAATCCCTGGAACAAAAAAGTCAATTCAGTTTTTGAAACTGTATGTTTTATATGATGTTTTTCCTCAAATTGAGTCTTTTTAAAAATATAAATTTGTATTACAGGTGCACTTGGTGGAGCTAGACTGTTCAACCCAGCTGTTTGGAAGGCTGAGATAGGAGGACTGGAATTCAAGTCCTTGTCTCAAAATAAAATAAAGTGGGCTGGGGATCTAGCTAGTGGTAGAATGGTTGCCTAGGAGGTACAAGGCTCCAAGTTCAATCTCCAATGCCATAAATAAGTAAAATTCACACTATAATTGTACTTTTTTTTTTAGTAATTATGGGCCATTTGAAATGTCAACACAGTGCAGGGATGCCAATTCCCACTTGGGCAGGTCGATTTCTTTAATAGAATCAATGAAAGGCCATAAGCAAATGAACAGCGTTAATTGAGGGCCAGGAAACGGCCACTGGCAGTTGACGGAATTATTGCTCCAGTAGCCACTTCACAAGTGACTCGTTACGTTAGACACAAAAAGCATTATTTTCTTCTGGCTTTCAGCACCATCAGCATAGAAGCCTGCTTTCTCTAAGCAGCCGTACAATCTTCTGGTCCAGTCTTTGAACCAGACCCCCACTTACGAGTCCATCAGCAAAGTAAAATCACGGCAAAACCAAAGCATTGCACCTTGGTCCGAGTGAGTTTTAAATGTGCTGACTCCTAAAAGGCACCTGGGTTTCTGTCAGTGTGTCATTTTACTTCTTAGCCAGAGAGCTGAGTTTTATAGTCTCGTTTTAAGACATTTTGGTCTAACCTTGAACTAGAACATTATGAGGCTGAATAACCTGAGTTGTTTTGTTTGTTCTCCATTCTTGGATTATTTTCAGATCGAATTCAGGTTTCTGTGAGTTACCAGGGATTTTGTGTCCCCACCCCCACCCCATGGCTCCTTCAAGGTCATCACATCCAAAAATGCGCTCTTGGCTTCTCTCCGGCCCCACACACTCTCCTGGTTGTCTCTCATCCGCTCTCTGATGTAACCCTAACCTTGAGCCGCTTTTGATCTCTCTCATTTTCCCACCTCCGTGAATTTCCAGGTGCTGTCACTGGTCTTCTAGAACTATACTTTCTTTTTCATTTCCATACCCAGTACCCACTGACAGCCCCTCCCCGAGCTCCCCTGGAGTATTGTAAGGACCCCAAACTGATTTCTCCCAGCTGCCTCTGCTCTCTCTAACCCATCTGTCGTGTGTTCTGCTCTCCTGAGAGCTGTGCTGCGTTACAATCTGTGTACAGACCCTTTGTGGCTCACTCGGGTGGACGCTTTGACAGCCCACACTCTCCGTGGCATTCAGGACCTTCCAGCCCCAACCCGCTTCGCAGCCCAGTCTCCCGTCATCGCCCTCCCTGCAGACGTGCCATGGCGTCTCCCAACTCCATCTGCCTGGGAGAATCCGAGTGACATTCAGAGACCTTGCTCAGGTACTGCCCTTCTCACAGAAACATCCTCCATCTCCTGCCGGAACCCATCATGCCTTCTAAGGCCTCACAGCATTTTGTTCATATTCTTATTCAGCCCGGGTCTTAGGTCAGGTTCCCCAAATCATTCTCTGAGTGGAGGATTTGTGGGGAGGGATTTTGTTATGAAAGCACTTCCGGAAGAGACCAGCAAGCGAACAAGGAAGAAGGACAGGGAAGAAAAGAGACTAGAGAACGAAAGCAGGGCCATTAATTCATGCCCTTCTGCAAGGCAGGGCCCTGGGCTTCTTACTCCTGCCCCGAGCAGCTACTGGGAGGCTGAGGCGGGGAGGATGGCCAGGAGTGCAAAGTCAGCCTGAGCTGCGTAACGAGTTCAAGTCCAGCCTGTACTACATTGCAAGACCCTGTCTCCAAATAAAAGCAAAACAAATAAAAACAGTAACAAAAGTGCACTGGAGCTGCTGGGGCAGAGCACAGAAACGGTGACAGGGATCCCAGAGCATCTGTGAGGAGCAGACAATGTCAGCCATGGGCTTTAAGTCCATCTGACCACGTTGGGTGAATGGGGAACCACTTAGGAGTGAAGATTGCTTCTCCAGCATCCTACACCCCTACAGCAGTGCAATATCACTCCTCCTCGCCTGCCAAGAACTTCAATCACATTTATTGCTTTGAACCAAATATTCCTTGTGCAGCATTTAGCTGCTACTGAGCATTTTGCTGATCACCCTCCCCTCGCTGGTTTTAGCTCAATAATAATAATTTTAAAAGCCGACCCTTGGAGTTTCAGAAGCTAAGGTTCAACTCTTCACCTTGCACGTCTCTTCCTGAGGCAACGATGCGCTCAGAATGTCTCTGCCTAAATTCCAAGACAGGCTGCTTGCTCTGTGCAGTCAAGAATGCCAACCCAAGAAGCGTTTCTGAAAGATCACAGTCAGCCTCTCTGCCAAAAGAAGAAGTTCTTGGCATAAGAAGAACCTGGTTCAATCTGAGGTGCCAGATGGTGATTTCAACTTCAGCTCAATTCCTGCTGAAAAGTGTTTGAACTGCAGATGAGAGAAAAGCTCCCATGACAAATTTCCAAGTGTTAGAACCCTCGGAGGAAAATGGCAAGTGCGGTTACAACACCTACCCAGAGCCACTACCAAGCATGCGCACACAGTCAACTACACATACAACCAACTACATGCACAGCCAACCACGTACACACTAACCGTGGAGCTATCACCTGCATCAGGTGACCAGCATTCCCGCAGAGGCATTTGCTCTGGAAGAAGATGGCAGATACTAATTTGATTGGTACTGATTTTAAAGTATGCTAGTTGAGTCTGCTGAAAGCAAATGCTCTTTGAAGTGTTTTTTGGGAAGTGTTTGTCCCCAGAGCATTAAAGATAACTCTCCTCTCTACCAATAGCTTTCTTGCCAACCCAGTTAATAACCAACATATCCGCCCTTCCCAAATAACTTCAAGTTACCAGGGGTCTACTCGAAGCATAAATTAATCATGCTTTTCCCATATGCCTGTGGATCTGTCCTCTGGTTCTCCACGTCCACACCTCGGCCTCAGTGTCCTTGGGTCCAGACCCCTTCAGAGGGCTGCAGGCTCCTGGGACTTCCCTGAGGTCCTAAGGGGCCCACAGCAGATGATTTACTGCTGCAGGAGACTGGAGGCCCGGCTACCCTGACTCAAGTCAGGGTGAACACTGCCCAGATTAGTTTACGCTCCAGAGAGCTGCCCAACATTAGGTGGAGGCTGAGACTCTGCCTGAGATAACACCCTTGTGCAGCTTGCTCCCTCCTTCCTTCCCTATCTTGCTCCTCCCTGCTATCTTTGAAATAAAAGCATTTGGCTTTTGTTGTCTGATGGAGTATGAGGGGAATAAATGCATGCTTTCCTATTTTTACAACTGATTCCACTTATGCATTTTGTACTAGTAGAATTTTCCCTCCTGGAGATTTCTTAAAGATGGAGTTTTTGCAGCTTAGTCCGTGTGTCCCCTGATACTGACTGATTTCACCTTGATTTCTGATTCATAGAAAGAAAATTGTGGCTGGGTGTGATGGCACTCACTTGTAATCCCAGCACTTGGGAAGCTGAGTCCAGCCTAGGATATATAGTGAGTTCAAGGCCAGGCTGAACTACATGGTGAGACCCCTGTCAGAAAGAAAGAAAGAAAGAAAGAAAGAAAGAAAGAAAGAAAGAAAGAAAGAAAGAAAGAAAGAAAGAAAGAAAGAAAGAGAAAGAAAGGAGAAGAGAGAGAGAGAAAGTTACTTTTCTTTTGATAATCAAAAACTTCAGCTTGGGCTGGGGATTTAGCTCAGCGGCATAAGCGCTTGCCTTACAAGCATGTGGTCGTGAGTTCAATCCCCGGTAACGATAAAAAAACAAACAACAAAAAAAAACACTTCAGCTTGAGAAAAATAAATGCTCATCTTCTGGGGAATAGACCTAAGATGATTCTGGGCCATGGAAAAACCCAAGACACTTCATGCTCATAGAGAAAGGCCTGCTAGAGCAAGGTGTGTGTGCATACCTATATCATCAATCAAGATCTCAGCAGGAAATAATGAATCCACTCCAGCCAGCTGGACATACAGAGACTATTTGCAAAAGCGTGGGTATATCAGACACCCACCCAACAGCCTGTTCTTGATTTTGACCTGTTACCAGACACATAAATACACACTACTTTTTTTCCCTGCTGATTTTGCTTGCTTCCACCTTTTTTTGTTTGCACTTTGGGGGACCCAGAGATAGGCTTCGTGATGTCAGGGAAAGGGAGCTTAATAATCCAGCACCAGATAAAGCACATCTTTAAAGTCAGAGTAGGACACCTGGGCCTCTCAGCATTGGCTCCAATGCATCAGCCTGCTCAGCGGCATTTTATGTAGATAAAATGACTTACAGGCCTCACTGCCATAATGAGTCATCATCACTTTGACCTCAGTATTTTGGTGCAAAGAGATCTAAATTTTATCCTTAGAAAGCCAGGCCCACACTCTCCTAATTGAAAACAACATGCAAATCAAAGATCTTTATGTTGCTTTCCTGACGCTGCCTCTAATTGCTCGCTCATCAATCCAGCTGCAAAGACTCATCACCATCCACTTCACTCCTCAATGTCCTCACTGTGGGAACCAGTGCTGTCTGGATATTGGTCTCAATTTTCTGGTTTTGAATGGGTCATTTTTTTTTCTGCATTTCAATTTTGCCTTAATTCAAAATACAAGACGCTGCAAAATGTGCAGAGGAGAAGAAAAAAGGTCGCTGGCTTATTTTAAGGCATTTGAGGTTAATCATGGAAAACCGGTGTCCTCAGGAGGCTGGTGGGAGCTGCTGTGGGGAGGATATGAGGTGTGGGGTGCAGAAGGGTCCCTCCCACACCTCCCTGGGGGTGAGCAGAGCTAGAAAGCCAGTGCCTTTGGTCTCCAGCCTCTCTGCTGGGTGTCAGGCAGATACTGAGGCCCAGCAGAAAGCAGCTGGTGAACTCAGCAAGGAATGTGCTCCACCACGCTGTCATTTCCAAGGATTAACACGGTGTCTATGCACCATTTGCTTCTGAAATTTTATTTTTAAAAATACTTTTGGAGGGCCATGAGGTTAAGAAGGTGCTGGTTTTTTAAAACAAAAAAAATTTTTTTTAATGCTTTTCAACACTGTGCTTTATTCCTCACTAGCTATTTGGGTCAACCATAAACCCCTTCAGGAGGCAGGTACCAGCAGGCAGGTGGAGGGGCTGGGTCCAGGGTGAAGGGTCAGTGTCTGACTCATCCTCTGTGTGATCTTGACAAGGAGATGGAATTTTGGGGACCTAGTTTCCTTTTCAACATAAGAGGACTAGGCGACATGAATTCAGAATCCTTTTCTTGTTCCAGCATCGTTATTTATGGCAGCTATTATTAGTCCCATGTGGCTAAAATGCACATCAGGTTTCAAAGATTTAGTGCCAAAACAAATATAAAATATCTCATTAATTTTACTGTTATACATTGAAGAGATATTTTGGGAGTTATTAAAATTAAATTAAATATGACAATTTTGTATGTTTGTCTTTCCTTTTTTTTTTTCCTTTTTTGGTTTTTTTGAGAGAGTCTTGCTATGTAGCCCAGCTGGCCTTGAACTCATGGCAACCCCTCTGCCTCAGCCTCCCAAGTGCTAGGGTTACAGGTGAGCACCACCATGCCCAGCTCTGTCTTTACTTTTTAAAGATGTAGCTACTAGGAAGTTTTGAGTTATCCATGTGACTTATATTATATTTCTATTGGACAGAACTATTTAAATATATGTCTCTAGGTCCCCATTTCTTTTGTGTGCACATCAAATTCCAGAAAATTCAAAGTAGACTTGGTTGGAAACACTGTTACATCATTTTCCATTCAAAGGTCTTTTAAAAAAAGGTAAAAATTTCATATCAGATTAGCTAAGTGTTTAGGGGAAGGAACATCAGTGTTTCTTAAACTAAAATTTCATTTCCTTCTCTTTCAAAAGAAGCTGAGGTGGTAGTCTTTGGCACCTTAGAACAGGAAGACATTTCAAGATTCCAGCCACATAAAAAAAGAAGTGAAAATCAGACCCCCCATCCTCACTCTCCAACATGCCACATTTTCTCCCTGTGAGGACCAAGTATTTGAGAAGCACCTAAATGCCCAACTCATGAGATCCTAAAGACACATGTTCAATAACCACTTCCTGCTTGGCTTTAACTTCCGGGTCAAATATCAGAAGACAGAAAATGTGTTGTAAGACTGGTTATATGGGCAGAAAGCAACAGAGGGAAGATTCAGAGGCCCCTATGAATGGAATGGATGGTACTGGCTGCAGACATTGAAGATTATACATGCGCCGTGACTGAGTAGGGCCTTGCACGCCAGGAAGGAGACAGGATAAGAAGCTAAAGACAAGGGTCTGAGTGACCTGTGGATGCCATGTTTCAGGACTGTCATTGTCTTCTTCTCCACCATGCTATTGTATATGTGTGTCCCCCAACTGGAGGACCTCATTAGAATCCAATGCCACTTCCTGCCATTCCCTTACTGTCTCATGCATGCATATTTTGGCTTCTCCAAGAGAGAATGACACATTCCTCGACCTCAAGCGTGAGAACTACAGTTGACATTTGTTTTGAACACCAAGGCAGTCTTGGGCACTGACTAGTTGTTCATTCCTTTTTCTCTTTTTTGAAGTGTGCATCCATTTATTTCCTCTTTTTTCATATGTTCCATAAGGAGAAGCAAAGAGAAAATCCTAATTCCTAATGAGGGTTTCTCAAGAGTAAATCCTGTGCTTTTTCTCCTTTATTCCTGGGTTCTTACCACCAATGTCTTGCTGCTAAAACTCCCAGGCCTTGCTCTGTGTGTCTGGAGCCTGTACTTTTCCCTTCCTCCTTTTACCATCCTTCCCATCTGCCCTCCTTTGAACCCTAGAAAGAGTAAGATGTTTTTTTTCTACCCAGACAGTCCCTGGACTGCACTGCTAGCTGGTAACCTGCTTTCCCCAGATGGCTCACCCCAACTTACTGGGACCATTCTGCTGGGTTCGTGTGGTCTGAGGAATCAACCAGACATCCATAAGAGAAGCCGAAAGGCACTGGAAGTTGCTACTGGAAATTTTTGGCTGTTCTGCGAATAAGAAATAAGGTACGTTATGACGTGGGGAGGGAGACTGAAGATGGTTAGAGGTGTAGGCTTTCCTTGGCCAGGAAAAGTAGGAGACTGCTCTTCAGATCCCGGAAATTTTACAAAACCGGAATTCATATTCAGTTATTAACATTCCCATCCTCCTTCTCCTCGCCCTAATTCATTTTATTAATTCTAATTCCTAACTGTAAATTGATCTTACAAAGCTACTTTAGAAAGAAGAAATAAGGAATAACTCTCTTTCCTCAATTATTCTTGTTTGCTTATTAAAAGCTTTTACTCAGGTGAGAAACTCAGGTTAATATAGTGAAATGCAGCAAAAGACCTCTTGAAAATGTCACATTCACACACTTGGGGGGATCCAGATTCCCTCTAAAATCAGAGTTAAATGCAGAAATACATAAATTGCAACAGAGAAGACTGAAGTTTGGTTTGGAGAAGGTGTTATCTCTGGGGCAATATCTACATCTCTTTTCATTTTTCCTTGTATCCCATGCAGTATAGAATGGATGCCTGGCTGCTATGTACACTGTTATTTTTGTTTAGTGGACAAAGCTTAAGTGATGGAGTCCCTGGCTTTTTCCCCAACAACTCTAGTCTGGATGAAGATTCAGCCTTCACCCAACACCCTAACTGTAGGAGCACTGTGTGGAGAAAGCCTGGCCCCAAAGGCCTTCTCCACAATGCTTGTGTCTTGGAGCAGTCAAGCTGCCTCTCCTCCTCCAGATCGAAGCTGGAGGGGGCCCAGTTCCAAGTCCCCACACTAACTCCACCCCGTTTGTTCCTCTCAAGAAAGTGTGTCTTGTGTTTCTCTAATTACAGAACCGCCAACAAGTCTGACCTTCCTCCGCGGAGAAAATGTCACCTCCTGAGCCCAAGAAATCTCGGCTTTAAACTAGCAAGTCATGCATCCTTCGGAAAGATTTTTACCTGGAGGGATAACCAGTAGGAGGAGGTTGCCAGTGGCAGAGTAGGTGGCTAAGGAAGCTACCTCTTCATTCTTACCTTTTAAGACTGCCAGCTGTGAGTGCCCGGTGAATACCATCCTCTTATTTCTAAGATGACACCTATGTAAGTATTCTGGTAGCAGATAAATGAGTCCTCTGTGCTGTTGTCCTATAACCGGACAATCACACTTACGGCATGTGAGTGTGTTTACCTGAAAGCATTAAAAAGGGAAAGAGAAGCATGACCTGCTTTTTCTTATTCACCGCGTACACTATGTCAAATAAAGAGTTTGGATTTTAAAATAAACGATGTACTCTTCATTAAAAAAAAAACTATTTTGGGATGAATGTAGGTTTGCATAAATTGTAAGAAATAACACAGAGGTAAGAAATAAATCCCTAATGGGATCACCCACTTTTCTCCCCAGTGGTAACATTTTGCCTTGCCTAACTGTAGCAAGATAGCACAACCAGGAAGTCAGCTTAATTCAAAGGGCCTTATTCAAATTTTGTCCGTTTCACGCGCGCATGTGTGTGTTTAGTTCTATGCAATTTTGCCACCTATCTGATCCGCTTCGGAAGCTCAGCTCTGCCCAGTGCTTTCGATGTGTTTGTTCCCCAGCAAGCTCTCTGGGTCCAGGGAGATCTGGTTTCCACCCTGCCGAGTGCTCTAACGGCTGCCTCCTCGGGGTGGCTGCGGAGAGAACTCGCTGCGAGGATCAGTTCTGCAGCGGCGGCGTTTCCAGCACACTGGATTCCCGGTGACTGTCTTCTGCTTGTGTTCTGCTTAACAGCGAGAGCTTTCTTCAGCTTTTTTTCGTAGAAATAACCAGACTTGTGGGTGGTACCAAGTCATTTAACCGTGCAGCTCACAGTGGACCCTGAGTGTTGGCTCGGGCCGTCACCCCTGGGTGGACTTGGGCTCGGTTCTGGCCGCACCGAGGTAGAAGTGCGGGATGCAGCGGGGAGAAAAGGGTTTTGCGAGAGGTGGGGTGGGAGGAGGCGGCGAACGCCCGGGAACCGCCGACCTGGGAACCGACTCCAGGGGGTTTGGTCCTGCGCAGTGCAGTGTCGCCGAGGGTCCGAGGCACCCTCACCTGGCTCACGGGGGGCGGCGACCTGCGAGGACGCGGCGGCACGTGCGGTGCCATCCACGTGCAGTAGGGGGTTCAGGGTCTCGGGCAGAGTCTGCCGCCCTCTGGATGCTTCTCCCTACTACGGCCGGGGGCTCCCTGGGGCTGGGAACTCTAGGGCTGCCCGAGGTTTTTTTGCAAAAGGAGATCTGAGTCCTCGCACTAGGGTCCCGCAGGGGGCAGCAACCCGGTGCCCGGGTCGCGTCCAGAAGGTCAGAGTGACCGGCAGGCACGGGCCGCTCCACGCGCACCCCGCACCCGGCCGGCGTCCGCGAGCTCTGATCTCCGGGACTGGGCTCCCGGGCGGCGCCAGCCGCTCCTCCCCCGGCCGGCGTCGCCTGGCTCCTCCTCCGCGCGGCCCTGCGCTTCCTCCCGGCGTCCGGAGCTCGGTGTGGCGGCGGCTGAGCGGGGAGCTGAGCTCAGGGCGCGGTCGCCTGCTGCCGCCCGCCGAGCTCGAAGCACCGCGCCATGGTTCCCGCGGCGGCGCCGGGCACCTGAGCCCCGGGACGCGGTGAGCTGGGGCCGCGGCGCGGGGACCGCGGCTGGGGGCGCGAGGAGGCCTCGCGCTGCCCGGGCGCCGTCGGCGGGGCCCCAGCGCCCTCCAGGGCTGCACCCCGGGTCTCAGGCCGGCGCCGGAGGAAGGGGTGGCCGGGCCGGTGGCCCGGGGGACGCGCGGGGAGGAGGGGCGGCGGGGCGCGGAGGAGAAGCGGGGGAGGAGGGGGAGGGAGGGGAGGAGGGGGAGGAGGAGGATGCGGCCCCGCGGCCCGCGCCCGCCGCGCTTTTGTACGCGCGGCCCCTCACATATGGAAATGACGCGCGCGCGGGTCCCCGAGCGCGTCCTTTTGAAGGACGCCCGCCCGGAACCGCGGCGCCGGCTGCCGGGGGTCGTTGAGCGCCCCGAGCCCTAACAAAGCGCCCTGCTTGGCTTTGCAGAGCGCGGGAGACAGGCGGCCGGCTGTGCGGGCGCTGCGGAGAGGCCGACGGAAGGTAGGCGCCGGGGCCGGGGGCGCTGCTGCCCGGGGACACCGGCGGCTGTCGGGGGTCCGGTGGGGCCGGTGCATCCCTGGTGGCCGCGATCTGGCCCCGGCGGGCGGCGTGGAGCTGGAAGATGCTGCCGTGCGTTGGTCCCTGAACGGACCTGAGCCCTGCACCAGAGCGGGCAGAAGGGGCGGCCATCCCGTGGGTCCGTGCCCCGTGACGGGGGCTGAAGAGAGACCTGGGTGGGCGCCCGGAGGGGACAGCCTCGGCTGAGAGCGCAGAGCTGTTGGAAGCCTTTAAAGTGGAGATTGTGGAAGGTGTGTGGGGTCCAAGCAGGTGCACAGGCTTTTCCGGTGCAAGAAGGGGGGAAACTCAGTGACAGTCGGGGTCATTGCGCTAAGGCTGTGGTAGCCAGAGGAGCTGCTGGAAAGTAGGAGATGGCAGTAGGACCTCAGAGCAGGCGTTTGCGGGGATCCAGGTCTGAGCTCCTGCAGTTACCAAACCGCCCCCACACAAGGACAAAACCGGTGCGGGAACAGTCACCACTCCTGGGTAAAATTGGTAAGGGGCGGTGGACAGTTCTCCTGGACACAGCCCTGACAAACCAGGTTCAAGGTGTAAATCGAATGGCGCTGGAAATGTTGCCACTTCGCCTTCCTAAACAGTGTAGTGATGGTGACATCCTCAGTTCTCTCCAGTTAACTGGGATAGATCTGACGTGGAGGAATTACTGAGACAGGATTGCGGTCCGACTCAACTCCTGAGTTCATTAAATCAAACCAAATTGCTTAGTTGCCTCTGGGGACTGAGATGGTAGCTTTTGAAGATAAAAATCCTGATGAAGTCCAGCATGGCCCAGGAACTGGACTCCTGGGACAGGAAGATCTCTCTGCTGGGTTTCCTTAGATAATATTAACATAAATGTGTCTGTCTGCATGCTTCCCCAGGCTCGACAGTCTGCAAAGAACTGTATTTTTTTCAATTGGCATAGCTTTATCTTGAGGCTTCTCTAGTAGTGAGCATATATTGGTGACTGAGCTGGAATATTGGTTAATCCTGCAGTGGAATTGAAAGTAGCCTGTGAAATTCCCAGGCTGTGTGTAAGAATGACATTTCAGGGTGGTTGAAAAATGAGTTTCTGTGGTCTCTTCCCCTGTTGTGTTCTTCAGAAGGTGATTGTGAACTTCTGGGGGGCTTTGTTTCTTTTCACCTATTTTGTGGGGCTTCTTTGGAAGAAAGCATTCTGAGCTACTGTATAGACAAAGCAAATGGGTTAGAGATGTAAGCAACCCAGGGGAGGGCTTTACTGAGACTAGAAGAGGAAGCCATCATAAGCAAGGTTTTTGCATGAAAATGTCAAGGATCCGTCATTTTAATAGGCACTTGCTCAGAATGGCCTGGGTTTCTTTTTTCTTATTCCTGTTTTCATTTTAGATAGGTAATGACCCTTAACATCAAAAGATGTCAGCTCACATGGGGAGACTAGGGCTCCAATGAATTCTGAACAGCCAATCTTAATTTAACAGGTAGTGTTCTTATCACGAGTCAAATGTTGTTCAAATAAATTATTTTAAATGTCACTGCAAATGACTTTCTAAACCAGCATTTTGCCGGTCTTGATGCTTCCATTTTGCATTGATAATGAAAATACATTTTATCAGCTTTACATTGATAAAGGGTTGGCAAGTTTAGCAAGTGCCCAAAGCCTTTTCAGAAGGCTTCTTTTTATAGATGTCAATTCTTTTGTAGGCCAATAAGTAATTCAGTTTGAATTCTGGCTGTTGCCTCTCTTGGGTAGGGGCTTATGGAGAGAGTTCCTGAATCTTGCAAAAAAGATATTTTTCCCATTTACAAATAAAATGAAATTTTTAGAAGATACTAGTATTTTATGCAATTGAGCAACTTTATTTGAAATTAGTATGCTTATTGCAGTTTGTGCCAGCAATTAGACAGTTACTCAAGCTTTTGCTTGGGAAAGATGACAAAGCATCTGTACCTAATTTAAAACACAAAATTGAGAGAATGGTGTGTACAGGTGTGAGAGTAGAAGCTCTTATACACCAGGGAACTGTACATGTAGCTTCAGCCAGCCTATATTGATTTGAGTAAATATGGCTCAAGAAGTGAGTTGTTATAAGCTTTCTCTTTTAGAAAAAAAAAGCTTTGTTTTTTGCTCCTCTAATTTTACTTAGTTGATTATAGATTATTGAATCCACATTATGCTAAGCTAATGTTTTTCTTCCAGCCACTCTGCATTAACCAACTCCTTGATTGGGTACTCCACCTGCTGTTGGTTTAACAAAAGCCTAGGTTCGCTACAACCTTCAGGATAGTCAAACTAGTAATGCTTGTTTATATTTTAGAGTAAATTCTAGTCGAATACTTTGAGTGCAAAGTTTCTAGTAGAGTTAGCAAAGGTTATTTTCTTTCAGATTTATATAAATGTTACTATTTTTTCCCTGTGCAGTGACATTTAAGCCTTTGTGTAATATTTTTATACCACAATTTTATCCGAGGTGCTGCGTTACTTTGGGGATCCAGCAAAAATATGGTGCTAGTTGAGCAGAGAGACAGCAGACAGCTTTTGGCAGAAGTGTTCTTCTATACAAACATGCAGCTGGGGGCAGTTGATTTTTCTGTTGAGCTTTTTGCTAAACTTGAATTTATTCTCATCCCTGTTTCCCTTTCTACTGTAATTAACCCAAGATGGTTAACCTGGAAATCTTTGCAGCAGATTAAAGACTCTTCAGAAGAGAGAGAAGAAAAAGAAACATTGTACTCTGCATGAGCATTAGCCTCCAGTTTGCCAGAGGGAAAATTAAGGCGTTAATGAAAAGCCTCACCAAGAGCATTTGTCTGTGTTCATCACTTGTCTTCTAAAGTAAATTAGTCACTTAGTGGTCACTGCCTGATCTGTGGACCCCCAACAGCTATGTCTGAGCACAGGTTCCAGAGTGTCTATTATGATCCTGGAAAGCCAAGAGGCTGAACCACGAGGGGTTCAGACATTCCGCAGAGCTGTTCAGCTGCTGGACCATCTGGAGGAGAAATAAAAGGCCTGGGTTAGGGGCTCTGGCATTGTGCTTATTTATTATTTGCTTTTCATTTGCCAGACTTTGTCCCCTTTCACTTCCTCCATCCCAGCTCATTGGCTGGGGTGCCATTCTTGCATGCTCTCTGTACTCGGGATGCTGGCAGGTTCCTAGGTTCACATATGCCCTTCCTGCCGGCCTTCTGCTGGGAACCTCATTATTCCAACCGCACCTCCACCCAGTTCCTTTGCAGCCCTAGCTGGCTCTGTGACACCATCATCTGGGATTTCCGAGGGGCACATAACCACGTAGATCCATAATGGACACCCCTGTCAGAGCGAAGCGTTTTGGCAGCCTTGTGCTGAGTTATTTGGAAGGAAGATGCTCCGAATAATTGTCATTCTGGTTGGCTGCTGGGTGGTAAATGTTTTGATTACTGGCTCTGTGCATCTGCCTCTTATTTAACTCTCTCCAGTTAGAATGCCAAAATACTGCCCGTCCCGGCCCCTTTATTCCAAAAGGGTCATAAAGGCTTCTGACCCTATGATTGAGAAGGTCATTGGTGAGGAAAGACCTGGGTTTATGGCAGTCTTCATAAAACTGGAATTGTTCTTTGCAATTGGAAGGAGGATTTATTGCTCCGAAGCAAACTTTTAAAATCTCCAAGTAAGATTCTAGCCCCCTGAGAGGTGTTAGTTAGGTGTCAACTCAGCAAGACATTAGATTATACACATATGGTTACTTATTTCTTTTGGGAAAGCAATATAAATAGTTACCAGTTCCTGAGCTATGCCCCTTGTTGAAGATATGGGGTTCTTCATGGTCATTTTATATAAAACTTTATGTCTTTCTGGTCCCAAATCCCAAAGCTGCTTTAGAAAAAGAATGCTTATTCTATGTTTCCCTAGGGCTTTGCATGCTCTAATCATTAAATGGGCCAGAGGATGTAGACAAGATGACCCCACCTTTCCCCTTTCTAGGCTGGAAAAGTGAGTGACCAGGAAGTGGTCCAGGGTGATTTCTGGTACTCAGTACTGTTCAGCTGGCTGACACACCGAGATGGGGATGTTTGCCAGTGGCATCATTCCAGGGATCTCCTTCCTGTGTTCTGTGCACACTGAGGGATGGTATAATTTAAAAATCACACTAGAGTTCAAGGCTTAGCTCCAGCTCATGTTAGTGCTGTACCCTTGGACAAGTTGCCTGAGTTTCCCAAACTCCAGTTCCTGCATCTTAAATGGGGATATGTTGCTATCTACTTCAAAGAATTGGGAAGATTAATATACATAAGCCAGACTCCTAGCAAATGCTCAGAAGTAAATAAATGGTAATAGTTTCTTTTGCATTCCTGGCTACATTTCAGTCTTTCTGTTTTTGACATTAACAGATACCAGTAATCAGCCCTGAAAGATGAAGGAGGTGCTGAACCCCACCCTCCACCATTATCATGTGGTATTAGAATGGTGATTATATACATTGCACTCTCACTGCCCAAGCTCTGTTCTGTTCTGTGCATCTCACATCTGCTCTGCTCCACGGAAGGTAGATTTATGGCTGGTTAACTAGAGTTATTCCTCCTTTGTAAGCCTCAGGCATTTTTCTTGGTGGTTTCTGAATTCTCCTGTTGTATCCACTTTCTCTGGGATTGGTCATTCATATACCTGCCATCCTTAACCCTCAGAATAGTCTTTCCAGATGGGTACAGCATTGTTATTCTCATAAAGGCTTTGACAGAGTGTTTTAGCAGATTCTCCTCCAAAGTTTCATTCTATAGGAAAAACAGCAACCAAAAATGCAGCCATAGTTTGTGAGTCCGTTGGCTTCATTAACAACCTGTTGAATTAAGCTTCCAAATGGTTCTATATAGTACTGTTTGGTAGTCAGTGTTGGCCTTCTCTTTGGCTTGCTTATGTCTAAGACTGAAAATGTCCTGCAAAAGGACAGGAAAGGGGAAATGAACGTGTGCTTGTGGAAAAAAATAGGTATTTCAAAACATTTTTGTATGCTCATTTCTATACAGCCCATTCAGGGTGAGTTTCCGCTCAAGGAATAGCCTTGTAGTGAGCCAGTCCATGGTGCTTACTGAATGCCTGGTGTGCTGTTCATTTTGTAGATGACATATAAGAAATAGAAGGTGTGGACCTTACCCTTTGAGGAATTTCTGTGAAGTGCAGAGAAAAAAATTCTTGCACATGAAATTACTGATGAACATTTGGAGAACATTATCAACCAGCAGAAATGCTCTGGGTGCCAGATGAGCAGTGACACCTTGTCACCATGCATAATGTCTTCTGGAGGTTTCTGCAGGAGCATTTGTCCTGGGGGTGGGACTTCCCCCACCACCCTTCAGTCAAAAGAATGTTTTCTTAAGCGCAGTGTCTTGGGAAGGAGAAGATAAAGGAGAGAGATAAGAAAGGAAACCTGTTTTAAAATGAAAGAAGTTTGTTTTCATGAAATTCGTTGTCCTCCCCAAAGCAGGGCATGATAGCTTATCAAATTCAAAGCAGCAGATAAGATCCAGAACTTCTTCAGTACAGTTATGAATTCTGTTGCTCTTTCATTAGATGGACAAGTTGCTACCTCTTAAAAATAATTTTGAAAAAGGGAAGAGTTAGGACTTTTTTTTTTTTTTTTTTTGCTTTTGAATATGCAAAATCAAAGGTACACTACTTTGGTTTTTCTGAAGTTGATCAGATTTTTTGGTCCAGGGGACCAAAAAACTCCGAGTGAGCCTGAGAGCTATGGCGAGCTAGGACGACACAGAAAATCCCACAGCATCTCAGATTTTCAGCAGAACTAAGTTGACAATTAGCTGGCAGACCCTAGGTGAATCTCATTAGCCAAGCCTTGGCCTTGTCTAAATTGCTACCTCTTGTGGCTTTGCACTTTCTATTTCTTTTCTGCCGGCTTTGATGTTTATATAGCACTCTGAACATATTTGGAAAACATTTACATAGTGATTAGTTAACCCAGCAGACCAACCCTGGGAAGGCAGCCAGTACCAACAGCACCTTAGCAATAGAAAAACTGCTAATAAGAGAAGAGACCTCCCTAAGACCCAGAGCCTAACTGTGTTATGTGGCTTTAATAAATGGCCCTTGCAAACAATGAGCTTGTGGCAGAGTTGGTCAAACTCATTTTCTGAATCCACCTAGTTTTGCTAAGGTTGTGGCTCTGTTTTGACTTGTCACATTGTGAACAGTTGATATGAAAAGAAAGCAAGCAGTCTACAGCAGTGATGGTGAACCTTTTAAAGTTTGCAGTGGGTACGTGTGCCCTAGGTTTGCCACCACTGGCCTAGAGCAGTACTACTGATAGATCACCAGAAGTGCTTTTGCCTTCAGCTCTGGTTGTGTTCAACATCTTAACTTACCTGTTGCCCACGTAGTAATGATCTACACTCCTGGACACTGCCTAATTCAGGGAGTTTCTGACCCAGGTGTTGGTTTAGGAAAAAGCGCTGCTTTTGTTGGTGGGGGTCATGGTTGGGAGTTGAACCCAGGCTAAGCACGCACACAACCTCACAGCTGCTCCTCCTGCTCCTAGTTAGAGGTGCTGCTTTGTGTAGGCCGGGGCTGGCTGAGAGCTTTGTTGCTGACGGCTGAGGTCACCGTCTCAAGGGGGTGTATTGTGCTTAACATCCATTGCATCATGGCCTGGTTTCTCCCAGATGTGCAGGTTTCAAGTCTGCGTTGGAAGATCTGCCACATGAAAAGTCAGTTATGAAAGGAAAAAAAGCATTTTAAAGTGTCAGGTCCCTGGAATTTTATGATAGATATTTTTAGTAAAAAAATGACTCATAGTTATTGATGATTCCAGGTTTTTACCCATCCTAAGGAGAGTGGTGAAATTATGGACAAACCAGGGTTGGGATGAGTCAGAGAGACAACAGAGGGGGTAGCCAGGGGTACAGGGTGAGGCGATTGAGATGGGGGAGGCACCCCAAGGTGTGTGCGGGTCATACACATCATACAAGGCAGCCTGTGGCTCCTTCAGACTTCCTGTTAGAAAGACTGGGGTGGTGTTTTCCCCTTCCTAGGCAACTAAGCCTTACTGCAAGCTCCTTGGGACTCCATGGAGCTTCAGGGAATACTCTTCCTGTCACACCTCACGTAATTGCACCAACCAAGTTAATTGAGTTGCTTTTGGAAGAACTCCTGTAAATGGCACCTGGTCTTGTGTAAACAGGGAGGTGGTTTTGTAGCAGGCATGTTCAGCTAGTGGCTCTCTCTGCATCCCTCCTATGTATCTATCCCAGGGGCATCGAGGCTGAACAAAGGGAAGCTAATCTGGGAGGCCAGGTTGCCGGATGGCAGCATCTGGACCGGCGTTGGGAGCTTACTGACTTGTGAGGAGGCCCTGGCCGCGGAGTCAGTTGGAGCTACCAGTTTGCTCATTGACCTCACTGTCAAAAATGGCCTGTCACCTTTTTAAAGTGCTGGCCAGATGAGCTGACGGAGAGAGCAGCTCTTGGGTTTGGGTTTGCAGACTAATCACCTACCTGGGATTGGGCAGGAGAAGAGAGGGGGTACTCCGCCTACGTGACCCCCTTATTCTGGTAACGATCTGCCCTCGTGGATGTGCCCCTGGTGTGACTGTGTGGCCATGGCTGAGAACTAGAGAGCCCTGTGGGGTGTCCTAGAAATAGAAAGCTGTACATTCAGAGGGGTGTTGGCCCGCCTGGGAGGTAAGTGTGCCAAGGCTGACCTGCCCCAACCTGTCCTTGTCTCTGTCCTGCACAGGTGAGCGCTGTGGGCTATGGGATGGATGAGGTGGAGCAGGACCAGCATGAGGCCCGACTCAAGGAGCTGTTTGACAGTTTTGACACCACAGGCACCGGGTCCTTGGGACAGGAGGAGCTCACCGACCTTTGCCACATGCTGAGCTTGGAGGAGGTGGCCCCGGTGCTGCAGCAGACGCTGCTTCAGGACAATCTCCTGGGCAGGGTAAGGTTTGAAGGACAGCGGAGTCCAGGGGGGAAGTGGGTGTGATTTCTGTTGGGGTGGGGAGAGTGGCGCAAGCCACATATGTTGCAATTTGTTTCCAGCAACCTGACCGTTAACCTGGGAAGAAAGAAGAGTGTAATGGGTGTGACATAGCAGCGTAGTTGCTCCGGTGATAAGGCCCTGCTTTAGTTTGTGACCTGGAGTTGAGGGGTGGCACTGAGCATCCTGGGTAGTTGAGGGCTCCCCACCGATTCTTAGGCATCAGTTCCTTAGCTCCACCTTCAGCACCAGGACAGAAAGGAGGCGGCAAGATTTCAGTGGAAAAGAAGGAAAGCGCAGTAAGAAAACTGCCTTTCCCAGGGAGAGGGGATTTCTGTTACAGTTTTCATTCTTAATAAAACTATTCCTTGTGTGGATTGTTTCTGGGCGAAGTATTAATTAAGCCTTCCACCCAGGAAATACGACAGGAAAGTGAAGTAACTACAACCCAGCTTCATTTAAAACTCAGCGCGACTCACTTCCAGCAGGGACGTGTGTGTGTGTGTGCGCGCGCGCGCGCATGCACGCACATTTGACAACACACAGCTGTGTCTTCCCAGCAGCCAAGGCACAGACATGTGCAGGGGGTGAGCTGAGGTCTTTTCCCGCTTTGCTGATAGCAGGGAGGACCTCTGATCTGTCACAGCTCGAGACACAGCTCGAGATTGCCTTCTGTTCTCCTAACAGCAATTCATGGCATCATTTACCTGCTCTTAAGTAGAGTCTTTTGCTGTTGGTCTTTGAGATGGACCAGAAAATAAAAATAAAAGAGGCAGTACTTTCTGAACTCTGTTGGCAGCGCTTTGCAAACAGTGGTTTGTTATCATGCAGTGTAAATTGAGGAAGAAGTCGTGAAGCTTAGCTTTAGTCTGATGGCCGAACTTCCTTTTCTTCCTTTTGTTTTCAGCCTCTTAGCTGGTGAGATGGGTCAGTGGCCTGAGATACATTACAGTGTGTTGGTTTGTTGTTGCCCAGGAGACAGGAGTAGCGCTAACCCTGTAATTAATATACAAAAGATAATATTCTCAGGGGTTTTTTGGTGCCTTGAATGTGGTGTCCGAGAGAGCTCAAGCTTAAAAGAAATGTGAGTTCTTGCAGAAACTGGGGCGATTCCTGACCATTTCAGAGGGAGATGACTAGCTTCCATGTAGTCCCTAGAAAATGCTAAAAGACTTGCCTTGAAAGCAGCAAAAATGGGAACATTGAAAACTGAGTCATTTGGTCCTTGTTCTGTAGTGCCCTGGGATAATTTCGAGTTCTGCTTCCATTTAGACACACTTGGGTGCCAAAGAGTGGGTCTACCAGCTGGTCCTTGGGCATCTCTAGTCTTTCTGTGTCTGAGGTAGAGCAGCGAAGGGCAGATGTTTTTTAATGCTCATGGAAGCCTGCAAAGATGCAATATGATTGACAAGTTTCCTTGAGAGGGTTCCTGGGAGTCAGCGTCAGTACAGAGTCCTCTGCTGAAAACCAACTGTGCCTTGGCAGCCGATCAATGGTTTGCTTCCCAGATGTTGCTCTTCTTTGCCTTCCCTTGGGAGACTCAAACTGGGAAACAGTTATCGATTGATCCGTGAATGACCTGACACCACCAGCCTTTTACATTTGCTATTTTCCTGCATAATGAATACCTAAGTGGTCTATCGTGTGATATTTATTTAGTGAGCTGGTGGTACAAGTTAAATAGATGTTTGCATGTGGAGTTCACGTGGGAGGTCCTTGGCATTCGTCTTGAGAACAGAGTTGGCATGAATTATTGCACGATCGTTTAATTTGCATTTTTTTATGAAACTGAATCATTCTCCTCAGATGATCGCATCAGCTTGGCCATATGCTGTTAAGATATTCTGTATGGTCTGTAATTTTAAATTATAAAGGGAAAAAAAGTCCTCAGAATCCTGGAGCAATCTGATTTTGCTATCACCTTCATGATATATTGAATAATGGTCATAAGTCATAAAATTATGAGATTTTTTAGACAATGAATGTAATTTTTACATGACACACAGTAATTGCACATATTTATAGAATATAGCATGGGATTCCAATATGGATCCATATGTGCACTGAACATGATCACTGCATATCTGTCACCTCACGCATACATCATTTATTTGTGTTCACAGCTCTCAAAATCCTCTCTTAACAGTTGTGAAATATTCAGTTGTTATCAACCTTAATAATCCTATAAGTCGTTTTTAATGCCTATCATTTTCTCTTTAGAAGGTGTAGAAAAACTTCTAAGAGCGCATTGCTTTAATAAAAACAGGAGAAAATGCAGCATGGCAAATCTGAACACATTCTCCCATTTTTTAATTCAACACCTGTGTCCATACGGTGCTGTGCGTATGTCCGGGGTGTGAGTTCTTCTAGTGCAACTTCCTTATATTTATGTTTGCTGTAAGTTACAGATCCATCAGCTTCCTGGATACTATGGCTTTAAATTTATCCTTTTTGGGGGGTGGAGGTGGCAAAGAGACAAGGTCCTACTATGTAGCTCAGGCTGGCCTTGAACTTACTATAGTCCAGGTTGGCCTCAAACTCATGGCAGTCTTCCTGCTTCAGCCTCAAAAGTCAGCTGGGAAGGCAGGGCAGCATGGCAGAGGAGAAAGCTTATGGCATGGCCACCAGGAGCAGAGAGAGCAATCAAGGAGGAAGGAGGGCATTAGACCCTTCCAGGCCATGCCCCCTTGATCCACTCACCTCCCAAAAGCCCCACCTGTGAGCCCATGAGGTTTTGGGAAGGACATATAGATACAAACCATAATACTCTCCACTGAACGAAGTTTTCTTCCAAGCAACTGGTACCAGTTGTAGGTTCTTCTTTCTCATGTCTTTTATTTTATTTTTTTATGCAAAGCAGGAAACAACTTTGTTTTTTCCACACTACAGGTCTTGTAGGATTAACAAACTCTTCATCATTAGAGATTTAAGAACTGAGATCAAATCTGATGTCAAGACATTAGCCTGGTGACTTTTAGCTGCTCTCCTGTCGTAGGTCTGGAGATTTGCAGCAGGGAAAGGTTGGATTCAGGTTGGCTTCGTGCCCCTTTCTCTGCTGTACTCTTCCCACCTCTGCTCTCTGTCTGATTGCTTCAAACTCTTGCAGCGTGGGGTTTGGAGTGGGAAGGGAGGATGAGAGGCAGGAAAAATCTTACTTGGCTTTGTGCTCTCTGAGTGCAGCGGGTGCTAGCTGTGTTCAGCAGGATCTTCTGTGGATTTCCTAGGTGGTCTCCCACTGGGATATTTGCTAGCACCCCCAGGGCCCTGGAAATGTGCTCTCTGGCTGACCACACCTGACTTGTCTCCTCTCTTCTATTCCTACTCTATTCTGAGGCAACACCTGTCCGTGTCTGGCACTATTGATGGATTCGGGTTTTGTAGATGGCATCATAGACTGTGTATTCTTTTTTTGGAGGAAAGGAGGGTCAGTGTGTTTTGCTCAGCATAATTATTTTCACATTCTCAATGGTGTCCTTTTCCAAGATCCTATAAGGCCAGCTACCTCCCAAGGGTACACAGGGCCCAAGGGAAAACCCACTCATCTGAGACCTGTCACAGTGCAAGTGCACTCTGTTCTTGCTCTGTCTCTCTCACACAGGTGTGTCAGGCTCCAGGGCAAGACCACCCCAGGCACACAGGTGAGCTTTGAAAGCAGAAAGGTCTACTTAACTAGCTGTGAGGACAGAAAGGGCATCCTTGCACTGAGCCTGTTGAGTGAGGTGCCAGCTCCCCAGGAGCAGCCTGTGAGGGCCTGTGCTTGAAAGGGGCAGTGGTTGGTGGCTCCCTTGGGTTACTCTTCCACCAGGGCCTTTCTTTAGAGTACATGGGCAACCAGCATCCTCTGTGCTTAGCTTAAGGCTCCGTGTGTGTGTGGGTGCATGTGTGAATCTATGAAATCTGTTCTCAGCAGTTTTGCAATGTACACTACACTATTTTAAACTGTACTCTCTATGCTATGCAGCAGATCTCAAGACAACAACAAAGTAAAGCTCTATTCCAGCTAGTTGATTTTTTTTAACCCTCTGATCATCACTTCCTCACTCCTCCCACCCCCGACTCCTGATAACTCCCATTCTCCGTTCGCCATTGTTTCAGATTCAGTATCTAAATGGAAATGTGCAGTAATTGTATTTCCACACCTGGCTTACTTCACTTAACCTAGCTTTCGATACATCCATCCACGCAGGAACAAATGGCAGGAATTCCTTCTTTTTGAAGGCTAATATACCATTGTGTGTATACCACATTCTCTTTAATCATTTACTGGCTGATGGACTTTTCTGGATGATTCCATAACTTGGCTGTTGTAAAGTCTTGCTGTGACTATGGGAGTCGATGTCTCTTCAGCAAACTAATTTCAGATCTTTTGAGTAAACACCTAGAAGTGGAGTCACCGTGTCACATAGCAATTCCGTTTTGAGTTTTTTGCTCCCGTGTTGGCTGTGCTAGTTACGCACCCATGAGCAGCATACAAGGTTTGCGTGTCTCCATCGGTGCAGCTGCTGTTGAGCATCCTGGCCCAGGGGACCAGCATGGGGAGGAGACTCTAGGTTGTCTCTGGGATGTCCTGCCTTTAGGGGACCGTGGCTACTCTGCAGCAAAGACTCCAGTTCAGCAGTTACCCTGTATCTTCTGATGACTTCTCAGCCCTGGAGGAGACCTTGTCACAGAACAAAAGGCTCATTAAAGTATTTTCCCTAACTCAGCACTGCGAGTTGCCCTCAGGCTAGTGACCAAAGAGCTGCAGATGCATTTAAAATGTCAGTTATGACACTGGGAGCCATTCAAAGTTAGAACCCTTGCCTTCTGCCTCACCAGTGCCTTTTAAATGAGGCTTCTACCAGCCTCTCTTTTTTTCTCTCTTATTTTAGGGAAACAACATCTTTTTTTTTTTTTTTTTTAAATCGGTACCGGGGATCGAACTCACAACAGCATGTTTGCAAGGCAGGCACTTATGCCACTGAGCTAAATCCCCTCTCTCTTTTATTTTAGAAAGTAAGACATAAAAGAAAATAATGTGCCTTGGCTTTATCAAAGCCTTTAGTTATAGTCAGTTTTAAAAATACGTTTCCTTTCCCTGTGCAACAAACCAGCTTGGAGACAGAGCAGCCCCTGCAGTTCCCAAGGGTCTCATCACTGTGTTCTTTAATAGAAATGTGAGTGCTGACCTGCTCCGTGTGCTTCACACTCCTTAGAATGGCGACAGGCCACGTGGTAGCAGAACTCGCTACTGGCTTCCAGCGAGTCCCTTACACATGTGGACTAAGGCCATCAAAGGCACTTTGAGATTCTTAGCATTAAAATTTGCTAGCTATACAAACATATAATTTGGCTCAGCTTTCTACCTTTCCAAGTGCTCGATGTTCCTTTATAAGTACCATGATTAATTTCAAATGATAGGTTTACTTCTTTGTTTTGTTTCCAATTCATTAAAAGCTTTCTGAGGTTTCTCTTTCTGACACATATTTAATCGTTTGAGGAGTCCGTCAGAAATAGAAGTACATTCCGGCCCAGATTATCTGGAGTTGTCTTCTGTGTATAAACTTATTCTTGCTCATCAAATACTGCATATTTATAACTATCCCATGATCCTGGTCCAGTGGCGAGTTACTGATCTGAGACCTCTCAAACTTACTGCAAGAAATGGTAGAAGGATTTCTCATGACGTCTCTCAAATGTCTGACTTTTTGCTCTATCTTATTATTTAACTTGACCCTGTTAAAGTAAAGATTGTTTGTTAGGTTTATTTTGTTTCATTTTGTTTTGTTTTGATTCCTGTATTGGTCTTGTGGCTCCAGTAAGTCATCATTCTCTTCCCTGCAGGGGTCTACCTGAGGATGATCTGAACTGCTAAGGCCCTGTGTCTCTGCATTTATAGAAAGGACCTTCTGACTAGGAGGCTGTGAGACCTGCTGCTTTTCTGTGTTAGTGTTTTCTTGTCAGACTTATTGCAAAAATAGCGTTTAGGTTTAGCATCCTATGTATCCTTAAGTCTTAGAGGTATTTTGTGTGACAGGAAGCAGAGACAGAGAGAGAGCTACTGGGGAGGCCTTGCCCTCTGAAAAAGCAGAAAGAGATAAGTAGTAAATGTCCGTCTCCTCTACATACTTTATTTCAGTCATGCCAAACCCTTTGCCAAAGAAGATAAGATCAGAGATGCTCACTAAGTTTTGCCAGCATCCCACTGATGCTTTCGTTAAGTAGCTTCTTGTCTGTCCAAAGGGAATTTAATGTTCTTTAGTGCTCATCACAGGTTTTAGACACCAGGGTTCAGTTCACCTGTATGGCAGACAAACCAGGCATCTAAAAAGGCTTGGTTAAAGTCAGACTGCCAATTTGAGGCAATGTGAGATTAGGTTACTGGAGTTTCCAGTCCCAGGATTCGAAGGCGTGTCTGCACAGTTTCCTCCACTCCAAATAAGCAAACATGAATCTCATTCACTATTGCCCTCCAAACACCACCGTTGCCACCATCACGACCAGTACTACTACCATCACCACCACCACCACCACCACCACCACCACCACCACCACCAGTACCACTACCGTCACTGCCAACCACCACCACACAGAGACAGTATATTATTAAGGTACTGTCTTCGAGGTCAGACCTGTATTCAAGCACTGACCCTTGCTGCTGTTAGCAGTCTGGCACACCATTGTAAATACTCTGAGCCTCCCCTCCTTTGTGCGTGCATGGGAAATAGATGCCTTCCTGTAAGATTGGATGGTGGTTGACTGAGATTGTGTGTCCCAAGGGTTTATCATCCTGGCAGTACTAGTTAATCCACTTTCTCCTATTATATGCTCTACTCTTCCATGCCCACATTCCCCAAGTGGGTCTTTTACAGTGACTTTCAGTAATGAACTTCTAAAAAAGCTTGTTATGTTAGGCTAGAGAGTGGGTTTTGCAGAAGCTTTCTCAGTTGGTGGGGTGTGCGTCTATTTCCATCCGTAGGCAGGGCTCCTGGGGTCAGTCTTGGAAGTACAGCTTTACATTCTTGCTTTAGGTTTTAGAAACTTACCTTTCAAAATAGGCTTGGCCTCTCTACACCTTGTGCAGTAAATGACTATTAAGCTACTACGTGCTTTATTGAGAAGGAAACTTTTCGTAGCTGTATCTTTCATTATAAAACTACATCTCTTTGGCCATCTCTTTGGCCATCTACATCATCTCCCCTTGCTAGCCATAGTTAGAGCTTGTGATGCTATAAGCATTATTTTTCTGTACATTGATGTTTGTTGATGTTTTGAACTCTGCTTTCTCTTGGTGTTAACAGACATAATCCTACCAAGTTTAATTCCAGTTGCTTAGACTGTTGTCTTATCTGCTAAGCTTACCTTGGTAGACACTGGCTTGAATTCTGTCACCTTGGCTCTATTTGCAGTACACGCATGTAAACTATGCTTTGGTCTCCATAACAGCACCATTTTATGCAGAATCAGGTTCCCTTTTCTACTTCCTATTGCAGGTTTTGTGTGTGTTCATGTGCTGTTTAAAAAGCATATGTTTCTTGTAGGATGTTTAAATTTCTTCTTTTCTTTTTTTCCTAGAAAAGCAAATTGTGCTTCTAAGAAAACATTCATACAAAAATGTGAGGAAAAAGAGATGAGCTAAATTCTATTAAGTGGTGGTGACACATGACAAAAACTATCAGACTTGACTAGTCTCCCTATAATTTAGTTTAAATGTCATGTGTGTTTTTAGTCAGTCGTGTAATTTTCCCATTCCTGCCAACTGCCCTTTGAGGCATACAGGATACCGGGATGCTTGTAAAGCGAATGTCAGCGATTATTATTCAAATGAGCAGGTAACACGGGGGATGCACAGCCCAGAATCTTGGTACCTTGTGAGGTTGAATCACCCTATATATTTGTAAAGATTTCCCAATTTTAACATCATGTAGTAGTAGAAAACTCCCTTCCTTGGAGGAGGGAAATGGTGCTTCCAAATTCCAGTAACTGAACATAGTCCAAGCCTGTGTGAATCTCCTCAGTAGAGGGCATTCATTGGCATTTTGATTCTGGGTTATGTCCTAAGGGGCTTTTGTGCCACATCAGTATTCATGAGCATTGGTGGAAAATAACAGTCACCTGCCTCTCTGAGAGCGCTATCTCCCCGGATCAAAGGTGTGGCATTTACGGCTATTTAAACCCCAGGGCCCAGTGTCTGCCTGCTCTTCCAAGGAGGAAATAAAGATCAGTGTCAGACTTCGCTGACTTGGGTCTCTTTGAAGGTGCTTTCCAGATTCTGTCTTGTGGTTTCTCATACACTCTCCTCTCTCCTTCTGCATCGAGTTCTCCTACTATTTAAACCTTGGAGTGCAGCTGGCAAACTCCTCAAGGGCAGAGGTCTTGATTGTGTCCCCCGCTACCACCTTCCCACCTGCCATGTGCCTTGCACCTGGTGACTGCCTGGGAACTCTGGGGTTTGCCCTGTGGCCATGGATTCCCTGAGGTCCGAACAGCAGCGTCTGGGTCAGGCAGGGTTGCTAGGCCTTGAAGACCCCTATCAAAAAGGCTGGTTCTCCAGGTGACCCTGTCACTTCCAAGAGATATGTGGCCTTGAGCAAGGTACATGCCTTCTCTGTACTGCTGTCTCCTCGATTTTAAGGTGGAGCCTGTGCTTTGACTGTCTTGCATGTTGTTAAATTCAAACAATAAACTATCTGGGGAAGAAGAGATTTTCAGTAATACCTCATTCATCCGATTATTGTCCAGGGCCCACATTAATAATGAAATAAATAAAATAATCTAATAACTGGAACTGTTAGCCTGTGTAGTGACAGATTGCCCCCCAAAAAGGTTGACTATTGGGGATTTTAAAAATTCTTTGTGTTACCCTATCATATAATACAATAAACATAATTAAATGTCCAAGATCATATAAAATCTTCTTTATTTATTTATTTTATTTTGAAGATAGTAAAATACAGCAGAACAAGATGGGACGAAGCCAAGTGAGACAGGGTAGTGAAATTGGTACAGAACTTCACAGCAGGTTACCGGATAATGACAATAGGTACAATAGTATATCTCATTTTCTTCACAATAGTTGTTCCTTCAATCAGGTACAACAAAATTGAAGGAAATACTGAACTTATAAAAACAGAATATTGAATAGAGCAATACCATTAATCAGAACAAAGCAAAACAGTGATAAAAATATTTGCCTTCAAAGAGATGGCAGAAGGAAATTCCCCTTATTTGCTATATTGCATATAGTCAAACTCGCAAGAGATGCTCAGATCTCTGGCTCTCATTTGCTAGTAGAAGAGGGGATGATGGATGTTTGATTCTTAGTCTGTGTACCAGTAGGCTCACAGGTGCTTACCAGCCTGGCGAGCTGGCTGCTTGTTTTCCCAGCGCCACCCCAAGTTCCAACATGGTGGCGCAGATCTCAGGAAACACTGATGATTCTCGCCCTGGGGCAGTCGCGGCTTGCTAGGCATTTAAAATCTTGCTCTGTCAACTTTTTCTTCCATAGTGTAAGTAGTCCCTTCAGGATTTAATTAGCATTATATAAATCTGTGCCCTGACTATAAATGATCCCAGTTTGTTAAGTTTTGGAGCAGATATGTCAGCTTTTTTTCAATAGATTATGTAGTTTTTTTTAAAACAGAAAGGGTTTTAACATAGTTTTTAAAAGCATAAATATATTATACATCCTTTTTGTTTGAAGAGAGATGGTTCATGTCCTTCCTCAATCCAAATCATCGGTAGTTACTTCTTATCCTTACTGCGGATAACCCCTGCTTCTAATCTGCAGTTGGCTTAATGAAGTCTCTGGTAAATCGGGTCGAGTAAGAAGACATTCTGAGCTGGTCCTGTGGTGTTTTCTGTGGCAGTGTGTTTATTGTTGCAGAGCTCTGCAACACCAACCACAACTTTGCACCCTGTTACTGGTTTCCTCCTTGTCTGCTAGACCCAGACAGTTGAGGCTCTGAGATAAACAACTTCCCTGCACCTAAAGCTTACACTGCCCCAAGCATTTGTGTGCATGTGAAGGAGACTTTGTCCAAAGCCTTGGGAATTGATGAGAAATCATTCTAGATTCTTGGTATCTTTGTCATTTGTCAGGGGGAGTAAAATGCATGCCTGCAGACTGCTGGGTGACCTTCACAGCTGCTACTTGCTGAATTGAATTAAGTCAGTACCCAACTCTGGTGGGCACTTTCTGATTGCCTCTGTCAGCACTTAGATCTACAGCAGGCCCAGGAGAGACCTGCAGAGTTGAGTAGAAAGGAAGAGAAATGCAAGAGAAATGGCTCCTGTTGAGCTTGGGACTGTAGCCAGTGCAGGCTGGGCTTTGTCCGGGGCCTCAATGAGAATCCCCAGCTGGGCTTCCTGTAGCCAGCAGACAGGCTGAGTTTCTGGCTCTGGGCCTCTCCACAGGTCCTGGGAGGAGACAGAAACCGAGCCCTCCCAGCTGCCAGCTCCACCCACCACTTGGCTGTCTGAGTTACTCCCAAGGCCAATTGCTTTTCCTTGCAATATGGCCCTGTTTTGCTGTCTTCTCAGTAGAAGAATGGCTCCATCTCTGTACCTATTAGAAGTTAACTACCACTTATGAGACACCTAAAAAGTCCTAAGATGTCCTAGGCATTTTGTTTTATCATTCACCCTCCTGCCATGAGTGAGCAGGAGTCAGCGATACCCACAGTCCCTGCAGCGCTTGGCATTGTCCAGTCTGGCATTTGTACGTGTTTGGGATGCGTGATGATTACATCCTCGTGAGGAGTCAGGGTAGGTACCCTTGGCATCTTAAGCCTTTTTCACTTCCCCTTCCTTCTTTTCCCTCTCCCTGCAGAGTCCCATCTGCACTTTACCTCCCTAAGCTGCTGTCAGGGGTAGAATGCATACAGTGCTCTCATACAACACCTGCCTGACTCCCTGAGATGTTTCCTGAGACAGTGAGTTCTGCGATAGCAGGAGAATTTTGTCATTTTCATTCCCTGCTGAGCCACAGGGACCTGGGGTGGTATCTGACACATAGAAGCTGCTCAGGAAATATTTGTGAAAGGAACCATACTTGCTAGATCACAAACTGAAGCTCAGAGAGGTTTAGCAATTTAGCTGAGTCATAGATGAAGTAAGTGACAGAGCCTGGACCCACTGGCTTTGTATTTTTCCTGTATCCATCTGACTCCTGCTGCTGCCTTTTCAGAGAAGCAGAAAGACTCTGGTAGGGACTCTGGTAGGAATTACAAGAAGCCTGTGCGAGCCCAGGGTGAAAGAGGCCCTGGGTCTGTGATGCTTGTGAACTGGCTGGTGGGGACGATGGCCTTGCTCTTGTGAACAGAAGCTGGGATGCCTCACACAGTAAGCCTTTCTCCAACTTGGGGGCCACACACTCCTTCCTCCTGCAGGCTTTGAGTGATTTGTCAGCCACGAAACTAATTTTGCATCTCTACAGTTGCAAAATTTTGCAGCTATTTTGCACACTATGCTGCCCTGTCTCTTTAGTGGACTTCCTGCCTTCCTTGACAGACTCCTGCTCTGGCTCCTTCAATCATGTTGATATTTAAAATCCATGCAGTTTAATCTGAAATTTGCCAAAAGAGTAGATCCTAAGTGTTCTTAACACACCTGCACTTTAAAAAGGAAAGGTAGCCATAGGAAGTGGTGGATATATTAATTGGCTTACTGTGGTCATTGTCTCACAGTGCATACATAAATCAGACCATCAAGTTGTACACCTTAAAAATAAGCAAACTCGAGTTTTAAAAAATTATGATTTGGGAAATAATTTCAATTAATGAAAGTAATACAGTAGAGGAGGCATATATTATTTGGGAGAGTATTATAAATTGTAAGCAAATACAATTTTGTGACCTGTAAATCAAGATGGATTGCTCTGCTTTGATCTGCACACATAAGACATTCCATGATTTTTGTCTCCATTGTTTGGATGGGATAGACTAATGAGGTGTTGCTTTCTCAATTTATTATTATTATGTTTGGTACTGAGAATTGAACTCAGGACCTTGCACTCGCCAGGCAGGCGCTTATGTTGCTGAGCTATATCCCTGGCCCCCTATTTTTTTTTTTTTGTACTAATAATCAAACTCATGATTTCATGCTTGACAGGTAGGTTTCTGTGCCACTGAGTTATATCCTGGGCCCAAAATGTAATTTAGAAGTTTTTAAATCTGTCACTTATATTTAAAGCTCAGCTGTGTTTTGTATTGACATCCAGAGACCCACAGAGGCACATATTACCCATTTACCCACTTGATTTTATATTTACCAGTAGGGTTCTGTGTGAACGAGAACCACATTATCAAACTAGAATTTCAGTTAGAAGAAATACTGTCTCTCCTGTCCTGGGGTGAGGTTACATAAATTGCAGTTACAGAGGAATATACTTGGCTCTACAGAAAATTGTTTTTTGTCTTTTTAAGTGTAGTAATTTCTCAGTTTCGATTATTTCCTTCTATAAAACTAGGGTTCTTTCCTACTTCAGTCAAGGCAATTTTATTTTTATGAATTCATGAAAATACTTCTCAGGATTCTTTTCTCTTTTGTGTTTGCTATTGATTTTTGCTGGTTTATAGACTTATGGGGCCTTGGGAGATAAATACTATATAGCTGCTCCAGGCAACGCCATATCGGAGTTCTCAAAGGAGTACCTCCTCCTTTCTTGAGTACCCTAAGAGGAAAGCGTGGGGGGCACTGTGACCACTGATCATTTTAGTTGGGAAATTTTTCCTAATATCTAACCTAAATTCTTTGCCTTCTGATCGTCTTCAGAAACATTAAAAGGAGCTGGGGGTTCAAAACGAATCTTTTCCCATGTTTGTAAAGAGAGTTTTGCCAAATAGCTTTCTCCTTGGGTGTTGAATGAATATTGCTATTGATAAAACAGCAATGTGTTTATGGCCTAGGGTATAAAAATTAACAGCCCACTTTCTGTGCTGTGCTTTAGAGAAATGAAAAAAGGAAATAAAACAAATTGTGCAACGATTCACTTCAGCAGTGTCAGAATGGAGCCAAATGGTTCACAGACCTTGTAGATGGTTTTTACATTCTTTGGCTTGTGGAACTGACTTTAAATATATTTGTTTATTTTTTTTTTAGGTACATTTTGACCAATTTAAAGAAGCATTAATACTTATCCTATCTAGAACTCTATCCAATGAAGAGCACTTTGAAGAACCAGGTAAGGGCCCTGAATCTTCTCTTTGTTCCCCTTTAAAAGTGGTCCAGGGAAAAATGTGGGACCTTGGGCACGTCTGGAAAAGATTTGGGACATCTGTCTTTCACAGATTGAGCAGTTATTTCCAGTGATTTCTCTTTCGATATGATCATAAAAGCCTTGCAGCTGTTGAACACTAAAATGAGACTTCTCTAGTATAGCAGCAGAGTGTGGAAAAAAATAATTGGATTGTTCCAAGCCCGCGTGTCAGATGGTGTGGCTGTAACACACTCTGGGAATGAGAGAGTGAAACTCATCCTTGTGTACATGGAAGCTTATGATTTGGGTGACATGTTTCCCGGAAGAAGAATTGTGGCTGAGGGAGAGATAATTTCATTTAGTTCTATTCAGCGGATGGATGTCGTCACATGATATTATGATTATTTATCTACCCTTCCTCCCATGATAGTTCTTGGGAATCATGTAGTTCATTTTAGTGCTGCCAGTGCCTAGAAGAATGCCTAGCACATGATAAGTATCCAATGAATGTTATGAAATAGAAAATTTAAGATTGCACTGATTTTTTTTAAAGCACCATACATTTTAAGGCACATTGTTATTTCATGTATATCAAAGAAGAAAAATTGTTACCAAATATAATGTAAGATGTCATTGACTATAAAATATCTCCTAGTTTCTGTGTGTTCCAATCTGGCACTGGTGTGTGTGAGAATCAAAAACTATGGTAAATATTGAAAGGGAAGATTAAACCAAGTGTAGAAATTTAATTAAAGAAATTTTATTAACGTACAGTCTGCTTTATCAAATCAGTGGTTTTCAGAGCCAGGGATAGATGTTGTCTATAAAGAGACACCAGAGAATTTTGGGGGTGGTGAAACTTTTATGTGGTGATTCTGACAGTAGTTAAATGATTGTATGAGTTTTTCCAATTCATAGCTTATGCACTGAAGGGTGAAATTTACTTAAAATAAATTACCCACTTAGTAAACCTTTTTTTTTCTTTTTTTGTACCGGGGATCGAACTCACAACCTTGCGCTTGCCAGGCAGGCGCTTATGCCACTGAGCTAAATCCCCAGTGCTCACTTAGTAAACCTGACTTTAAAAAAAGAGAACATTGAAAAATATAGTCCAGTTTGAGATTGAGGAGAAATCATTAACATTTTGTGGGCTACTAGGAGTTGCTTAGTGTGACCTATGTGATGAACCCAGATGGGATCTCAGCTCATCCTCGTGGAGATCTGGGTCTCCCCTGTGACTTCTGAGACAGCCCAGATTTGTATCATGTGTCTGAACACTGCCTTCAACAGTGTTTTGGATTTGGGGGTGAGTCGTCCGTTTTGTTGATCACCTCTAAGAAGGTTTCTCTCAACTCAAGCTTTCCTGAACCTTTTGGAAGTCCTCAGTGAACCTGCATTGTTGAGATGTGTCCAGACTAAGAGTAGGACTTCTGCCAGTGACCCCAGCGGGAGCACAGACCTTTGTTACTTATGCGAGCTGACATTTTGTTGGTTATTTTTATTTTTTAAAGGTTGTCCATCATGTTGATAACAATTATGCAATATCTAGAGACTGAATAGGGCATTGGGGGCATCACCAATGGGGGTGCATTTTACTACCTCTGCTCATAAATTCAGTATTTTTCTGTGTGCTGGCAATGTCCTTGATGTGGATTTGGAAGGGGCAGCCCCACCAGTAGTCCACATGATCCTTTGCTGCCCTTGCTTCAAAGCTGACACTGTCACCTGCCAGAGAGTTGTAATACAGATGCAGATTGATGATGACCAAGCATGTAGGGTTCCCTCTTAGAAGGGTGCAGGGCTAGAACCTGAACAACAGCATGAGCTAGGTGATGGCTGCTTGAGTTTGGTGACAGCCAAGAAGTAGAGCCAACCGATCCAGCTCCAGATGGTGGCTTCATGGTTATGTGTGAGCCTCGCTGCTGTGCAGAGGTTGTAATGTGGATCCATCTTCCACGAAGGCACATAGAAGGGATTTTTACAGTTCTGCCCTGACCCTGTCTCTGGGTGGGCTACAGCAAACCTGCATGACAGAACTCTCCCAAAGCAGTGTAATGCAAAGCGAGGTGCTCCTCAGTAGCATTTCAGCCAGCATGTAAATGACTTCCCTACCATGTGTCCTGGCAGGATAAAATCTAGAATGGAGTCTGTGCCCGAGAGTGTTTCATCTAACGTGAGCCCTGCGCCAGGCCTCCTTCCCACGTTTGCTGCTTTGTTCTCTGGGTTATCTGTCTTATGCCTCTCCCTAGCTGGCCCCTCCAGTTGTTCATGGGGATTAAGCAGTTTTTTCCACTCAGACATTCTCTGCCCACTCAAAGACCCCACCCCTCAGCCGGGCTGGTTTGGGTGGGCAGGGACACAGGGTAGAGGGGCACGACTCAAGCGAAGAGCATCAGGAGGTGAGCTGACCTCACCTCCTCCTCTTCCTTTATGAAAATAACTGCTTCCTCAAAAGAAATCACCAGCAGAGTGAAAAGAAAACCCACAGAGTGGGAAAGAATTTTAGCCAGCTGTCCCTCAGACAAAGGACTTCTATCCAGAGCATATAAAGAATTGAAAAAAAATCAAGTCCCCCAAATTTAAAAAGCCAGTCCAAAAATGGGCATCTGAGATGAATACAAACTTCTCAGATGAAGAAAAACAAATGGCAAATAAATGTATGGAAAAAATGTTCAATATCATTGGTCGTTCAAGAAATGCAAATTAAAACAACACTGAGATTCCATCTCACTCCAGAAAGAATGGCTGTCATCAAGAAATTAACCAATAACAAATGCTGGCAGGGCTGGCAGGGAAAGGAAGCCTTCTTCACTGTTGGTGAGAGTGTAGACTGGTACAGCCACTGTGGAAATCAGTCTGGAAGTTCCTCAAAAAACTAGGATTAGAGGTTCCATTTGACCCAGCTATTCCTCTTCTGGGTATGTTCCCAGAAGAATTGAAAACATCATGTCACAGCAATATATGTGCACCCATGATTGAAGGTGCACAATTTGTAACAGTCAGATCTTGAAAACCACCCAAATGCCCATCAACCACGGAATGGATAAAAAAAGATGTATTCTTTATATAGTGGAGTATTACTCAGCTCTAAAGAAGGATAAACTTGAGGCTTTTATAGGTAAATGGATGCAACTAGAGACCATAAGCATAAGTGAAATAAATCAGATTCCCCTAGGTAAATATTGTATTATCTTCCTAGTCTAAAAAAATGAGTAAATATAATCTAAAATGTATAATAGATAGTGTTTGGAAAGAAAGTGCTCAAAAGGAAAGAACAACTGGGATGGGGGAAGGAGAAAAGAAAGAAGGGAAAAGATTATATACATATATATGTGTGTCTGTAAATATATACAAGATAGATAACTGTACTACTAATCTCTGTTCATCAAAAAGAACAGTTGTGTTTTCATTGTTTGAGTGTTTGATCATTTTTTCAATGCCTAAATCTTGTAATCTGAACAACTACTTTCAAGATAACAATGTGCAATATATTAACTAGTGTTAATTTCCTATTTCTTTTTTTAAAATTCTGTGTTCTTTTTGTTTTTAAAATTTAAAAAATTACATATATACACATATATATGTATATATATATGTAAAAGAAACATACAAAAAACAAAAAGAAAATAATAGCTTAACTCACAGCCCACGGTGTTGAGGGGCTGCTGAGGATGCGACCCTTTTATCAGAGGGCAAATTGAGGCCTAAAGAGAGGCAGAGGAGGAGGACGTGAACACCATCTCTGAGGGATATATGGAGGGTTTGGTTTAAGAAGTTTAGCCTTCAGGTGGCTGAGCTGGTCCCTAGGGCATCTGGCCCAAAGAGGCGGAAGTGGCCAGAGGCAGCAGCAGTGAGATTCCCAGTGCTGCCCAGCTGTGACAGGACCACCCGCATCCTGTGCGTTGTCCAGCTGCTCGGTATTTAACTCTTTCTCTGACTGCCAGGGACCCACTCTGTGTGTGGCGCTTTTTCCTTGCCTTTTGAAATCAGGGGGGCTGGGGATATCGCTCCGTGGCACAGTGCCTGCCTGACAAGTGTGAGGTCATGAGTTCGATTCCCAGTACCAAGAAAGAAAGAAATCAGTGACTTCTAGTGGACTTGGAGAGAAAGAGCTTCCTTTAAGTGGACAGAGACTGAAAAAAGAGGAGGGCCGCAGAGCACAACCTTAGAAACCCAGAGAGTCATGAACTGATACTTTAGAATACCTAAGATTTTTATAAGTTAACATACCAGATACCCTGCCTGGCTGTGACACAGAGGAGTCAGCCTGAGAGCATGAAAAGCACCCTAAGCAGGGAGCTAGGAAGTACTGGCTCTGCTCCCCTCAATCGTGTGACCTTATCCGTTGCACCTCTGCGGTCTTTGATCAGCTCAGATCTGAATGTGATTGCATTGGAAAATATTTCAGGTCTCTATAAAGATTCAATTGTGTTGTCTCCTGACAGCTAAATGACGTTATCTGAATCTACAAAAAAAAAAGAAAGAAAGAAAAGCTAGCTTTGTGCTTTTTGTCAGATCTTACTTAACATAAATTGACAGTCAAAAGTTCTTCCTCCTAAGAATAAATGTCCACTGTATTTCGCACCTTCATCTCCTTCTAATAAAGGCAGTTGTGTATAAAGAACACAAAAGCCAAGCCTTAATGGGATTTGAGAAGAGAGGAAATTAAGCCATTATTTCCATAGTCTTGGACTGTGCCTTTTATTTCTGTATTGTTAAAATGGAGGAGTATGGACCAGCTTATTGTCAGCATCTTTATAACTCTCATATTTGTGTTTCTAAAATGCTAGGAGGTTTTCCCTCAAAAGCAATAATCATGATGACTTTAGCACAATGAAGAATACTGAAATTCACATAAGGTCAGAAAAATGGATTGGGGATATAGGGAATCCTTTGTAAATTCCAAACTGATTGACATTGCCGGTGGTGTAACTCCCTCATAGCTGTGTGTACAGTTTAATTTTTGAGTTACCTTTCTGGAATAGAAGAAGGGCAGCAATGTAATTATTAGCTATGTATTCAATTTGTGATGGCTTCAGATTATTGGATTTTTGTAGTGGAAATGCTGGCTGGCATAGGGATCCACATGCCGGCTGGATCCGGTCTCCAGAGATTTTGGCCTTGTTTGATGCATCCTGCATTAGATTCCTGTTTTGTGTAGATGTTAGCATGATGTGGGAAGCCCTTTCCTTCCTGTATGTGGTTCATTGCAAATATCTTTCCTGTTTTTTTGGGGGGGTGGGGGGAAAACTTAGGTTTGGAAAAAACCCATCAGAAAAAAGAACTAGGCATTGTTTTGGTACAGATAATTATTTTTGTACAAGACCTTTATAATTACAAGAACTGTCAGAATTGTGTCTTCCTTACACTTTGAAGAAGCCATAATACAGTGCACAGACACCTTTTCATTCACTTAGCAAATGTGAAGTGAAGTAGATCCCTTGGCACACTGTTGGGATGGGCTGTGAGTTGCAGTGACTGAAGGTTTGTATTAGCAGCTGCATTCAGAGGCTGTGGGCCACGCTGTGATGCTGACTGTGGTCCCTATGTCGGGGAGACATCATACATAATTGACCCAAGAGGCTTGTTCTGTGTCTTCTTTTTGGCTACAATAAGTAAGAACTGGGTTTTTTTTTTTTTTTTTTGGTGTCAGCAAGATGCTAATAATGAGGACCGGAAGACTTCTCCAAAAGTTAAAAGCAAAACAATACCACTACCAATGAAAGAGGCTATTAAGAGCATGTTTATTGAGTTTGTTTATAAAGTCATAAAAATTGGAAACAGTTACGACTGCTTGTAATCACATAAAATCATGGAACCTTTCTACATAAGCCAGTAGGTACCAAGAACTGTAATAATGTTTTTGACTAGTTAATCCCCACTCTTAAATAATTTCACATATACACAAAGATACATGTTTAGGGTAGTCATTTCAAACTGTGTGTGTCAAGTGAGAAACTTTGGTGGTGTAGTGTACCTGGTGCAATCAAAAACTAAGCAGCTCTTGAAACTGTGATATAAAAGTTTTCCTCTTGTCAGGACAGTATTACTAAAGATAAAAAACAACCTTTTAAAAATATATGTATGTGTGCAAGAAATATACATGTTATTTAAAATTAAACAGAGCCAGTGAGAATTTACTTGGGAGTTATGTTTGCATTTTATTTCAACTTAAATGAGTGTATAAGAAGGTTAGAAACGGGGCCTGCAGATGGTAGTTTTCTGCAGGGAGTCTTGGGAGAATTCACCTGTCTCTCTCATATCAGCCCATTAAGGAGGGGAAAGTTGACTAACGAGGAAGAGAAAATTAGGACAAGCACAAGATCCAGGTCAGGGCAGCTCATTTCTGAGATAATCTCTCTGCATTTGCCTCCCTGACACAAAAAAATGCAGTTGAATCTGCTGTGGGATTGCGGGCTGATGCTCCTCCCGACTTTGCTCCCCCAGGATCTCAATACCGCATCCCTCTCTGGCCTGATGGCTTTGGATTCCATTGTGTCCGTGGGTTTGCTGTGGAAGGACCAGAGTGTGACTGTAGCTCTCAGGATAGGAGCTGCAGAGACACAGAGGTCTTGCTCCTTGGAGCACCTGGTGTTTTTCCTTCTTCCAGATGAGGAGACTAAACCTTTGGGAGGTTAAATCCTCCTGACCTGTTGAGTATCCCTGTGGAGGTGCCTTTCAGTCCAGGGCCCAGGCTGTCTCTTTGAAGTCCACTTTCCCGACATGTGTTATAGTTCATCTGGGTAGACAATCCTACCAGTAAGGTGCTTTCACAAAAAATATGACCATAGTCATTGTTAAACTGGGAGGTGTAAAATAGTGTGCATTGCGTTAAATGCATAGGAGAAAAAGTTACAGGGAAGTTGTACCAAGGATTTACTGGAAAGAGATGAGTTTTGAGTTGAGTCCTTGAACAATGGGAAGGACTCACCTAAGTGAAATGTGACTCTATGCCTTCTTCCCCAAAGTAACCCAAGATGCAGGCCTCCTAGCCAGAGATAAGCCCATTGCTCTCCCTCGCAAAGGCTGGGGGAAGCAATCATATATTCACTATTAACTGGAAGATCTGTTCCTGTCGAGTGAGCTTCACCTGCTGTAAATCTGAGATAGACCATGTGGTCAGAGGGTCGGCCCTGGGTATTGCCACACCATGCACTCACTCTCCGCTTTTGCCTTCCCCTCAGGCGAGGCTGATTAGAGCCAGTCCCTATCACCATGGTGTTCCAGACTGTAAAAACTGAGGTGAAGACTGCCCCTTTATACAGGGAAAATTTAGGGTCCCATGGAACATCCGCACCCAATGTGGAGGTTCCAGGAAAGAGAAGTCATGGGTAGCCAAGTCCTCATCCCTACACCCAGGCAGCTGCCTTGGGAAGAGCTGTGTGCTCACAGAAGGAACCCCTTCTCTCTCTCTCCTGCTCTCAGTCTTCCTCTCTGTCTCCTTTTCTCTCTGGGTGTCAGTCTCAAAACAGTGTATCTCTAGGTCTCACAGGCTCCCCTGGAGTTCTTTCTCTTCCCTTTGCTTGTGTTGGTCATCAGATGTGGCTTTGCATTCTCATCATGTGATCCCTGTGTCCTGATGCCTTAGGAGCAGGCGAGGAAGTGGTGGCATGTGGGGGACTGTACAGGAAAGCCTCTTGGGGGTGTTTGTCCCCCCCCAAGAGGAGGTTTGCATATATTTCATTGTTTTAACCCTTTCTTATTTTCAGTCAAGTTTAGGAATCTTGGGAGCTCATCATTGCTCCTCAGCTGAGGTCCTTTGGAAGAGAGTGTCTTCTCTGGGATTAACCCCCTGAACTTACTGCATGGGCCAGGAAGTAGAAGCAAGGTCCACAGGACCTTTACTTCAAAAAGAGTGTCCAGTGTCCCTTATGCCTGCATGAGACTATCCACCACACAAGGGCTGATCCTCAGTAATGGGCTCATTTCGTCAGCCTTGGAAATGGGCTCAGGTTGTTTTTTGGCATTGGAAGAGTTTGATTCAAAAAGTGGTAGAGCACGCATCTTATGCCCAGCGTGAGCAGGTTTAATGCAATGCCTTCTTTGTGGTCCTTGTCCCATAACATGAGTTAAAGGAATCTATCGGGCATCTGAGGGCACCTTTGGAAATCTGCTTTAACTCCCTGCATGTGCTGTGGATGCCAGTCCACCCTGGGTCCTAAGAAAGCTTTTGCACAAATGGAGTTTGGGTTTGGGTAACCAGCTCAGTGCCCTTAGGGCCATTTAGTGGGTCTGGGAGAGGTCGGTGTTCCAGGAGGTCATCTGCGTCACAGAGGAGCCTGTGGTCAGCTTCAGAAAGGACAGAATGAGTGTTCTGTGCAGCTTCGTTTAGGTATAGGGTGCTGTTTTTGCCGTCTACAGAGCTGCTGGGAAGTGAGTTGGAAGAGAAACAAAGTGTGTGGGTGCTGATTGCCACATCTGCAGCTGGCTCATCCCTCAGTGTCATTCTCCCTGGCCTTGTACTTCAGTTCCCTTCCTACTCGAAGTGGAGAACATTTTGGTCACAAGTCATACTTGGGCCTGGGAGGGGAACAGCGTCGCAGCTCTGGGGTTTCTCTTCTTGAGACAGACGAGAGGTGGATGAAGAATGAGCACCCAGGGTTTGTTTAATGTCTCTGATCCAAGGGAACAGTTTTTGTTTTTATCTTTTGAGTTCCCCGATTAGATCTTTTTCCGTTCCTGCTTGGTTAAGACCTAGTTTCTCCTTCACTCCAGCGTCTTTAGAGGATTGCACTGAGATTGCTCTTCTGCCCCTTGCTCAGCACCAAGGGTTTAGTTTATGGAGTAAGACCTAGGCCATTTCATCTGGGCCAGGGAGGACCGCCTCAGGTCCCCTTGCTGTCACATCTGCTAACAAGCTCTCCTGGGATGGGTCCCAGGCGCCTCACACCAGGCTGGGCTTGTTTGCTTCTGCTTCTCTCCAGGGCCTATTTTTATTTTTATGTAGTGATGCTAAATAACGGAAACGGAAATTGGGAAGAAGAGAACATGACTCCAGAGCTAGAAACTCCAGGCCGAATCATAAATACGCTTTCAAGGAGCCCAGATAGCAAAGGCCTCTGTTTCCCTGGCACTTCCCATCTCTCTGTGAAGCTTATGCTTGGAGCAGTTAATTTATTCGATGTGAAAGGAGCTATGTGATACAACCATTTTCTTAATAAACTAACTTCCTATTATCAGAATAGATATAATTATTCCAGAATGAAACTCTGGAAAACAAAATGTTGCATCTGGGTATACTCAAAAGGTAAATAGTTTTTGTTCCAGGGCTGCAATTGTGTGACTGTTCCATTGGACATTAGAACAGAGGATGTGACTTTGTGAGTGTGCAAGAGTGTAAAAGAGTGTGCAAGAGTGTCTTAATGTCCCCCCCCCCATAACCTCCCCATCTAGGACTGTCACTGTTGACTTCTGCAGCCCTGGCTGATATCAGTGAGGAAGATCATAGCTTTCAAATGTTCAGCGCAAGAGGGACTGTTGACCACGAATGTCCTCTCTGGACCTCCCTATTCTGACAGTCTCTCTTCTCTCTTCCATAAATTCAGTGATGTTGGTGCTGTCAATAGGAGAGGGATGTGTGAGCGCATAATTCTAAAAGGCAACTTTTTAAGATGGTGTGATGAGTCACATTTTTTACTGGTTTGGGATATTGAGTAATAAGGAAAACCCTAATAATCCATTTTTCCTTGGCATGTGCTCATCTCTTTATTCCAAAAGGATTATATAGTTTAATGGCTATCTCTAGAAGTCAACTGTCCTGCATGTTTCTTCTAGTAAAATACTTAAGTATAATAAAAAGTTTAAGTTCCTAGCAATGCAAAAATAAGTAAGTAAATCAAAACTCCATGGTTCCCTCGCATTTCACCATTTGTTATTTTCATGGTTTAGAAAAAGAGCTGTTTGGAATCTACTACTGTTCCCCACACAACAGGGAACAGTTTAGTAAATAGGGAACCATTTCTCCCACAGGTAAAGTTAGGACTCAGTCCCACTCAGATTTTGAAGAGAGTTGCTTCCTCCAGCTACTTTCTTTCATCTGGAAAAATACAGCATGTAAATTGGGCGTGGTGTGTACACCTGTAATTCCAGCACTCGGGAGGCTGAGGCAGGAGTATTGCTGTGAGTTCAAGGCCAGTTTGGGCTACATAGTGAGTTCAAAGCCAGCATGAACTACATAGCAAGCCCCTGTATCAAAAAAAAAAAAAAAAAAAAACAACAGCATGCAGTAAGAACTTCTTTGTCAGTTTCCATCCCCAGGCTTGACTGTTGTTCTATTTATTGAGGTCTTAAATTCTTTTTTTAATCTTTGTAAGCCCCATAGTTACTAATGGTGTATCTTGTCTGCCACTAACATTTAAGCATATCTAATAAATTAAGGATGGTTCTGCATTGCCTCTTATCTGACTAGCATCTGTGGGTGTCAGCTGCCAACAAGTAGCTCGGGTGTCTGTGCCGCTCCTGAATACTCACAAGCTGACACACTCTCTTCTGATAAAAGGTACTTTCAAATATGCATGCGATTTTCAGTATAAATTTTGTATGCTTAAACGCTTCCTGTAAGAGAATCACTCGACCTAATAAAATGACATGGCTGGGACTTTTTAAAAGCTGGATATAAATATCACTAGAGATGGTAGAGCTAGCATAAATACTTCACTCTGAGCTTGTCGGAGCATTTTCAAAATGCTTCTGGCCACATTTGTGAATATCATCATGAAATCTGAGCTGATCCCAGAGGAAAGGCATGGAGCAGGGGCAATCCAACAAGGTCCCCAGCCCTCGGTTAGTGGTGGTAAAGCAAGGCTTTTGTTCCTTCAGCTCTTACCCAGCTTACCACCCTTATTTTGGTGGTATGTGTCCATACCTCATCTAAGAAGCCGCATGTCTGAGTTGAGAGGTATCTTGCTAAGACTATCACTTTTCAACAGAACTCACATCATATTCTCCAGAGAGACTTATCTGTGTAGACGATAAGACAGCAGAAGTCAAAGCACTGGGAGTCTTTTATATTTTCATGGACTATTTTATTCTCCTAATACTGTGCAAGGTGCTTACGAATCTTTAAGACGATACTCAAATAGAGTGAAGTATTTATTTTAGTGCTTTAGTTTGTAGTTGTGGTCATGGTGGCAGTGGTGGCAGTGATCTAGCAGCAGCGGTGGCAAAGTGGCGGTGACAGTGGTGAATGTGGCACCTGAGGCATGCTGTGTCACAGTGCTGAAAGTCCTTCTAGGTCAAGAGACAGCTTCCCCCTTACACGCGTTTCCTTTTACTTTGTCCACCATTGAGGTTCATGGAGACAGAGACACATTAGGCGCCATTTTACTTGGTGCAGTTTTGCAATTGCTGCTTTTTTCCATAGCTTTTAATTTTATAATGAGCTCTCGATGCTGGGTTTCATAGGGGTGACGAGCTATTGTTAGTTGACTGGAACCCACTTTGTCACTTTCTCTGTTCTGGCATTCTGCGTGTCTGATGGAACAGAAAGTAGAATGGTTAACAAAGGAGCGACCGAGGGAAGGGAAAGCGTTTCACATGAGATGCGTGGGTACTACCTTTCCAGTGCCCGTCTGAGGTCCATTTTATTATCATTTTCTAAGACTTTCTCTGTTAGTTTTCTCTTACTTTCTGCACCCTATTCCGTTACCCTCACCCTTGCAAAGACTTATTGAACAATTGCATAAACACAAGACCAAGAATGATCTGTCACCTTTTGTGAGTTCTGGTGGAATATTTTATTCTAATACTTACTGTGCAAAATGCTTAAAAGTCTGTAAGATGAAACTCAAGTCTTCGTGAGTCAAATCCTTGCCACCATCATGGTATCTACCTCGGACTCCACATGGAAGCAGGGTGCTGTAAATCATTCAGAATTAGAAGCTGTGCTCTGCCCTGACCCGACAGCTCCTATACGCCCACAGCCACCACAGCTGGCAAACAGTGGTGGCCTATTTTGGGGCTGGTATAAGAGACTGTGGCTGGCAGCTGTGAGTATCAGCTCAGGGCTGAGATTTTCATGTAATGTGGCCCCAACTTTTGTCTCCTTGTCCAGATTGCTCCTTGGAAGCTCAGCCTAAATATGTTAGAGGTGGGAAGCGTTACGGACGAAGGTCCTTGCCTGAGTTCCAAGAGTCTGTGGAGGAATTTGCAGAGGTGACGGTGATCGAGCCGCTCCATGAGGAAGCACGACCGTCACACATCCCAGCTGGCGGCTGCAGTGAGGTAAGGGGCGGTTGGACAGGCACGGCCGCCGGGATCCAGGGCCATGATGGTTATGTGGCGTGGTGGAGGGTTTCGGTGCGGCTGAGACTTGCCTCTGCTAGGGCTCCCTGCTGATTTTGTGACTTGCCTTTTGGACAGTGGTGGCTTGCGTTTCTCTTGTTTGAATGTTTTCACCTCCGTTTCAGTTTCTAGAGCCCTGGTGTTTCAGTGTGTGCTTCGTGTGCATCCATTTAATGTGCTACTTTCCTATTGTCTGAGGTCTTCCAGCTCTTTAGGAATATCTCTCTGCTCCATGCAGTTTTTAGTAATCTAAAGGCTAACAAAATCTTTTCTCCATCCTCCACCCAAACTGTAAAACAGCATGGCAGATAAAAAAAAAATAAAAGCTGCTTTAAGAGGCAGCGTCTCACCTTTTGTGGTGTGAGTAGCAGCTGACAATTCCTGCCTCAAGATGTGGGCACAGCACCATTGCAGTGTTCAGCGGTGGCCTTGGCTCTTGGTTCTGCTGTCACACCCGCCTCCCCTTCCAGGCTGCAGAGATTGGCCCACCTCCTTGCTCCTTTCTTTACAGTCTGTGCTCTGCCATCATCTACCAATAAAGGAGGAGCAGTAATATTTCCTTTATGGTGCATTTACCAGCACCCCATTTATAGCAGATGACTAAAAAATGCCACACTGAGCAAGCTCTAAATATTTCTTGCAAATCCCAACTCAGATTGGGACCTCAAATATTTTAGATATTAATATAAACTGGAAAAGAAAGAAGGACCTCAAGTTTCTGAAAGTGGTGTGTTGATTGCAAATCGTGTGTGTGTGTGTGTGTGTGTTCATGGCTAACATCCATATCGAGCTTATTAAAATCTGTATGAAATTTGCTCCCAGTAATTTCCCCAGCACTCACACTGGTATCCTCAAATTTCCCATTTGGTTATAACCCAGAGATATCTAGCAAGAGCCCACATGTTGAGCAGAAATGGCATTGGCATAAGTACCAAAACATACAGGAACACAGAAGCTGTTTTTGGAACAGAAGCTTGCTTTGTTTTTTGGTTTGTTTGTTTTTTTTAAGTGAGTGATACAGGTTCTCATCCAGGATGTGAAGGGCAGAGATGGAAATGTGAATAAGAAGAAAAGCAAAGCATCTAGAAGAAGGGAGAGAAAGGACTGAGGAAAGTACAGTAAGAATCATGTGGGTGAGAGGGGAGGAGGAAAACGCTGCCTGGACCATGAAGGTGCCTGGTCAGTCTGAGGCAGGGCCTCTGCCCATCTTGGGTCCACTCAGTGTTGGGGTTCTTTTCCTTGCTTTTGGGCCCTGCTGAAAATTCAGATAGAGAAAACTCAGAGCTTGCCCAGGGGAGCACACATGTTCACATGCACCAAGATTGTGTATACAACTTCAGGAAGGCAAGTAATTTGCATACTTTAGGTAGAGTAGTATTCCTAATACTATTGTTTCTCTTGCTTTCAGGAAAAATATTGTTTTACTACATAAAGTTTGCTTCATAACCCTGAGTGGTGTAAAATCTATTAGACACATTTCTCCTTGAAGAAAAAAAAAAAAGTAAACTATCTCAGCATTCAAAGAGAAGCTTTTTATTTGGAAACCACTTTTAAGTCTCATTTTGCCACTGTTCTGCAGATATATTTCTTTGGTGCCAATATATTAAATGATTATTTATCTTTTGTTATAAGAGCTTGGTGATACCCAGAAAGTTCCAGGGCAGAGCTAAATGTTGCAGGCAGTAGATTTCATCCATCCTTGTTACAGCCTGTCTGCTGACTCCTAGTGAGATTTGCAGCTTAAAAAGTGGGACTTTGGTTTCGTGTTTACATAAAGATAAGAGTTGAAAGCCAAGCCTGGGTAAAACCTTGCTGCTTGTAAAGGATTTATCAGAAGAATCATTTCTGCCCCAATATGTTACATATTGCCCTCTCAAATCCTCCAGAAACCTCTTGGATATGACCTCATGATGCTATGTACAAAATCTGTGCAGCTAGCAATCCACCAGCAGGCCAAGGGTCATTTCTCTGATCTCTTCCCAGTGATGGCTCCTATTAACTGCTCTGATAGTCTGTTCTCTCCACCACGCTCGGCCTCCTGGGAAGGTCCCAGTAACAGTTCCTTGCCTGGCTTTTTTTTTTTTAATCGCCAAAAGTGGACTCAAACCAAAGCTCATTCAATGGCTTCTTTCCCTAAATACGAACTGTTTGATAAGCTGCGAACTTTAAAAAATTACCAGCTTTTCTTGTAAGCTTTTGATGATCCCATGGGCAGCTAAAATGACAAATCCCAGCTTTGTGCCCCAGCCCTGGCTGAGGACCAGCTCTCTGTCACCAGTGGGACTGTACAGTTTCACCAGAGCGTCTTCTCACTGCATGTCGTGCATCATTCCCGTTTGCTGGCTCGTGTCTGCATTAGGGTCAGCAGTTGAGAGCCACTCACTCGCCACCAGAGGTCACCTACTGGTAGCACAGGCTTGCTCTCAAAGCCTCTGTCTTCTCTAAGAGCTGTCCAGGTCTCCTAGGACACAGTGATTTTTACCTTACTCTAGAGCAGCCCCCAACTGGGGAATGTGGGGTGGAAAACTTCTCAGTGACCCCTGGAATTTATTCCCCCTAGGAGTCTGAATCTGTCAGGAGTTCTTTGCTGTACTTGTGGCTTCTTTTCTCTTCTGTTTGGTTGCCTGATGTGTAAAGGAGTTAAGAATTTAGTCTTTGGGTTCATACTTCCTCTCAGTGTCACCTGGCAGCAGTGATGTTGGGGGGCTGGGTTTCCCCAGGTTGTGCAGTACAGTGGCAAGCAAGAGCCTGCCTACCTGGGTCACCTGTGGGTTTCCTGTGATTGCTGGGTCCTGACCTAGGGGAAGGCAGCATTTTTAGCATTTTGCTGTTTCTCCTGGTCTTGACATGCCTGGGTTTTTTGACAGTGACTTCAGAGTTTCTTCATGATGACAATAAAAAGACCTGAACGTGCTGTCAGGAGTTAAACAGAGGGCTGGTCTGGCTGCTGTTACCCACTAGGAGACTAATTTTAGCTCAAGTTGAGTCAAATAATAATCTCACCGGCCTGAGAACGTGCAGCAGGGTAGGCAGGGTGATGAAACCATGCCACAGGCACCTATCAAAGCTGTCCCCAGGTGGCTCACTTCCTGTTAGGAACTCATGGTTCTGGTGATACATGAGCAGCCATCTGAAAAGATAAAATAGTAATTCCTCCCTCTTTTTTATCTGGGGTTGTTCTGTAGTAGAGGAGGTTGCTGCAGGCCAATGAGCATTCATTCATTCATTCCTTCATTCATTCATTTATTCATTCACTCATTCCCAGGCTCTTGAGTCCATGTCTCACTGTGCTTTTCTGCATTCTCATGTAGGAGGCCTCTCATAAGCATAACCAAAATTACTGGTAGAGCCCTGCAGTCTACCTACCACCCCACGCTTCCTCTTCCCACTCAAGAAAATATCTAGAAATGCAAGCGCGTGTGGGGCCATTACAGACGTTGCTTTGGAGCAGCTATATTTATATTTCATGTGAGTCTCACGTGAGGCTTCAGGCTCCATCAGTCACGAGCGACTTGGAGCCCAGCTGGTGACTGATCACAGCACACTGATGGGACGCTCCACCAGGGTGGGAACCCGCATTGTCTCTCTGGTGTAGCCAGGGTTCTGCTGTGTCCCCTGCATGGACTATATGAAAATAAACCTGGCTACAGGGTACCTTGGCTCACATTTGACTGTGGCTTCAGGTCGTCCAGGTCAGATCCCCCACATAAATCGTAAACATTTAATAGTCTCCATCTCATCCACCTCCCTCTCTCCTGCGCTTTAATCAGGCAATTTGACTCTTTCCTGCTGAAACAGAAAACATCTAACCTAGCTATTAAGCAGGCCTCCCCTACCCAGTTTAGGTTACAAGGCAATAAAGCCATTCAGGTAGGGAGAGATGACTATAATCGTGTGACATTTCCAGCACTAAAGTGAAGCATTTCAGAGTTTTCATTTGGAAAGTCTGGAGCAGAATGTGCTGTTTTACAAGTGATAGGTAGGTCCCATCAGCGGCTGCTGTATACATCGGCTGCTGCCTTCCAGGTTAGTGTGTTTATCTGACAAACGGATCCCTGGGGAGGGTGACCTCTCATCTCAGGTGGTATTGAAAGGAAAGTGGTGATTTTTCTTTCTTCATGGGATCATTTTCCTTCGGGCCAATTCAACAGGACATTCTATTCTGAATTAATCCAGTCTAACAAAGGGCACATTCTTGCTTCCAGCCTGAGGTGTGATGAACGAGAAGGTTTGGTTGTCCCTGTTTTTGCTTTACTTCATTAAGATACCGAAGTGAGATTTTTAAGTCAGGAAGAGCAAATTGTTTTGCCTTTCATGTGTCATGGTTACTGAGCGGACCTTGAATTTTATGCTCATGTTTCTTTTCAAGCTAGGTAGAAGCAGGGGAACAAAACCAAAACTAATTCTCTATGCGTTGGATCTGGTAGGAAAAATGGTGCAATTAATATAACTGGGGCAGGGCCACTTTGCTTTCTGCCCTGGTTGAAAACAGCGGACACCTTGTTAACTGTTTTCCTCCACAGGGAATAAATCGTGTCTAGTAAGATTCTTATCGAGAACAAGAAGCTTTGAACAATTATTTTTCCAACTGTGGACAATAGCATGTAAGCCGAACTATGGGCTTGTCCTCTGCAGTTTAAGTGAGAACTTGAGAGGAAAAGTTCAAGCTGATTGCCAGGCACCTGAGGATGAATAAGCAGACCCAGACTTGGCACTGGGAGTGTGAGATTAGCCAGGAGGGGGAGAAATGTTTAAAGCCCCCTATATCTCCCCAAGAAAACTCCAAAACAGATTTTACTGCCCTATGTAAAATCAAACTTCTTCAAGAGGTATGAAACTGATTCATCTTCCCCATATGTTCATTTTCTTATATGCATAAACTTTGCAGTTGAACTTTATGAATTATTCATTCACGTCGTATAAAGTCAATATGTAACTGGAGGCAGCTTCTTAATAAACAAGCGAAGTTCAGCTGAGATCTTGTGTAGTTGAAATACGCTTATTTTCGCATTACTTCCATTACCTTTCTTTGTTCCAGGCTTTGACAAAACGAGCAGTTTCGTTCTTTACTGATGCCCATCAAATGCTGTGACATCCTCGGGATAGATGTTTTTATTAATGCATTTCAGTCTTTCCCTTTATGTTTCTTATCCCTTTATAAGTCTTATCGGATCATAGGGCTATTCCCAAAGATGAAACACTCATTCAGGATGCAAGGGGAAATCACTTGAAAGTGATTGAAGAAGCCCCTTCAAAGCCAATAAGCTGTGTCTTGTTTTAACAAGACTTGCAGGCCCTCATGTCCTGGTACGTTTTTGTGACTTGATCCCAAAGGGAAATCACTTGAATCCAGTCCCTACCCCCACCTCCTAACAAATCAATAATTTATAATATTTATTTTCTAACTCAAAACACATAAGAAATTAAAAATTTAAAAGTTAATTTTAATGATAGTGATGTTTTCCAGCTACACCACTCAGTGTGATCCACATAGAAAATGTAGTATCAACTATCCACTGAGCAATTCTGGGGAGTACAAGAGGAATCAAACTATTCCTTCCCTTTAAGGTTTTGCATATCTACTCAGCCTTGGTAGAAAAGGCTTAAAACTTTGCAATTTGGCATCTCGTCACACTGACAGGACTGAAGGCTTTTTGGCAATGTAGTAAGACTTGTCTAAATGTATGTGCATTTAAACAGCGTGCTTTAATTCTGGTTATCCCCAGCATTTACTTGTAGCATTTCAGTGCTTTTAAAGATGAAGACACTGATTTGCATTCAAGCCATGACAGCCCTGCCACCCAGCAGCTTGTAACTGAGTTCAGAATAGAAAGACGGGAGCCAGGCTGTCAGGCTCTCCACTCGCTTTGCCTTCAAAGGCGACAGAGTGGCAAATGAGCCCCAGCCCGGGGAATCCTGTCCTATAGAAACAGGAGCCACCCGTCTTGGGCACACTCAGCTTCCAACACCCAGCCCAGAGTGAGCGGTTTATAAATAGTTAGGGCTGTGAGCAAAGCACCTCATGCTATGCTGTGTTTGAAAAAGTCCTAAAGTTTCCATCGTCAGCACTTTCCCTAAACAGATTGCTGTTTTCATCCCACCCAAGACCACCCATACTTTTATCAGCTTTGTTATTCTAAATTTCTTTCCTCTTCTCTCCAGGCTTGCAAGGCCTTTCCCCTTCAAAACAGAATCTGCTTCCGGCCCCAGGGCTGTTGCTGTTGCTGTGTTCAGCTCAGTTTAGCAACCTCTGCTGGGAAAGAATAGCCCTGTGTGTGCCCTCATAATCGTTTTAATTAGCCATACATTCTGTGGGGCACAGAGATCCGCACTGAAGCAGATGGCTGGTGGGGGCAGCGCTGGGCTATTGTGGGCAGGGGCCGCGCCAGGCTCGAATGCTGCAGATGCTGCTCTGGTCTTGGGGCTGGAAGCCCTGGCTCCAAGAGACTCGGGCCATCTGCTCTGCAGTCCCGCAAAGCAGGTGTCCGACCAAAGAAAGCATTCCTGAGATCAGCACCGCCTGCGTGAGGCATCTTCGTCCAGCTGTAGGGCAACCCAAGAGCTGGCCACAGTGACCCACAGCCCTCGGGGGTGGCCACAGGAGCTCCCCTTTGTCTGTCCTAGGTGGGTAGGGGACTGCTGTCTGTCGCAGCCATCTCAGGACCAGGCAACCTCTGACCCTCTCCCCTCTTAGTGGGGCTGTTGGTCATGGAAATGAGGAAGCACAGGGCAGGCCCTGCCCTGGAAATGAGGAAGCACAGGGCAGGCCCTGCCAGCTCTGGCTGCCCAGGGAACACTATCCATGAGGAGAGGTCCCCAGCAAAAGCTCTGGTTGAATCAAAAGTTGATGGCTTCATCACTGTCCCAAAGCTGCAGTTCTGGGTTGATAGTTGGTTGGTTTGATGGTTTTTTTCTTTTCCGCCTCCAGCTTTATCAGGGTATAATTGACAAAAGTTGTTTGGATGTGTGTATGCATTATGAAATGATTACATCAATCGAATTCACAAGGTGAAGCTTTAGTTTTTAAGGGTCTCATCTGGGTTATTCTTAAAGCAGTGACACAGGCCTATCTGATGTTGCTTTCTTCTGCCCTCGTCTCGGTTTTGGAAATGCCAGTCACAGGCCTAGTAACTGCAGTACTCAGTCACTTCACAGGTGCTTGGCGCTGAAGTCACAGCAGACACTCAGTGCTTTCTAAGTAGGAGTCGCCATTTTGGAGGCAGGTCTTGTGACTCAGTCACCTGGGAGGATACTGAGGCACACACAGGGTGACTTGCCCAGGGACACCACTCCAGTCAAGTGTGCGTGTCCTCTCCACCTGGCAGGTGACATCGGTACTGAGGGGTCACAGGAAGTGGTTAATCCAGATCTAACCCCATCAGTCTCTCCACTAAGTGCTTGCGTTTATCCACTCTACGCTTTGCCTCCAAAGTCAGAAACAGCCAAGGTCCTTTGCTCTCTGCCCTCCAGGGAGAGGCAAAGAATCCTTTCTCGTGAGTGCAGTATTATGAGTACATCCCAGCAGCTGTTCCTCCCTCCCTCCACAGCTGTTCCGAAGATGCCCGTGATTATAACCCTTCCAGTGCTCCGGGCAGATCCCTGTCCAGAGGCCACCTGCCAGCTTTTGCTGCGCTGGGAAAAGCAGCAGCAAGTCCAGGACCCTGTGACAGAAGGACGCCTCCTTTTATTGGAGCTGTTTCAGCAGCAGAGCAGTCTCATCCCTCCCCACATGCGCCTCCTAACTGGCTTTCCCATCGTCCTTCTCCCCTGGCTTTTTCTTTGGAACAGCGGGCTCCAGGCAGTGAGAGTGAAAATAAATGAGCTGTGAATGAATTGAACCTCTCCCCCCTCCCTTCCCTCACTGTAGTTTAATCATCAATGTGTCCCCACCCTATGCCATGTGCTCACCTCCCTTTTATCAAAGAACAGAACCTCAATGGAGGCAGGGAGAAGCCCGCATAGACATATCTAGGTGTAAACGCCATTGCCAGCTGAGGTGGTCTTGCAATGAAAATAGGCCATTGGCATAAAGATATTTCTTCTAGCAGGATGCTCCTAGCTAGATCTCTTAGTTCTTCTCAAGGGTCCGGGTGAATGTTTGGGAGACTGTTACCCTCAGATTTGATTTTTTATTCTGCTTTATTAGAGGCAAAGTCTCTCTGTGGTTCAGGCTGCCTTTGAACTCACTTTGTAGCCCAGGCTGGCCTTAAACTCACAGCCACCCTCCTCCTCCAGCCTCCCTAGTGCTGGGATCGCCTGGTGTGCACCACCACACCCAGTCTACCTTCAGATTTTAGAATCTGTTTATGTTTCCCTTACCCAGCCACCCCTACCTGATGTAAGAATTTGGGTGAGATCATTTAAGCTGGGTTTAAAAGGCTTGGCCACTGAGTCAGAAGGAGCACAAGTCCAAGCCGAGACTTTGTCTCAAAAAACAAACAATAAAGGCTGCGCCACAAGTGGCACTGTCGGGTTGAACTGTGTCAGAATCCCCTCCTCCCCACCGGCATGATCTCAGTCCCAAGGCAGGCAGGTCTCAGATGAATCAGTGTGTCACAGCTTCCCACAGTCCCCTGCGCTCCGGAGGCATCGGCGTCAGTAGCATTTGCTCACCTTCACCACGCCTGGGCTTCACACAGTCACCGGGCAGAAGGATGATGTCGCACATATCAGAGATGGCGCAGAGGCTAACGGAGAGAGAGGACTCCTCCTCCCCCCTACCCCTAGTCCCAGGAAGTGCTTTATGAGACTGAGGGCAGCTGGGCAAAAAAAGCAGTGAAGGTGACGTCTGCTGACATAAGCAGCTCTTGTAACAGTAGAGGAAATTAAATCACCTCCCCAAACCCTTCAGCCAAAAGGTATCTATTTTTATGATCCATTTCCTTCTAGACGCTTCCTGATTTCATATTTTTGCCAGCAGAAATCATAGTGTAGAGAAGCATTTTTGTTATACTCTTTCATTTAACATTTATTAGGATGCTCTTCTGTGTTCCTGCACAGTTTTTAATTGCAGCTTTAATGACTGCATTCTGGTACATCATTAGACTTTATGCTCCATCGTTGAATATTTAAGTTGTTTTCAATACTTGATTGTTACAGAAAGTGCTGTGATACACATTTATGCATATGGTTTTTTTCTTACTTTGTTTGATTTTATTGCCTTTCAGTGGCAAGGAAAAGCATTGGATCAGAGAGAATGAACATTTCTGTTGCTTTTGACACACAAAGCCCTCTTCATTATTAAAAGGACAACACCCATTTACATTTCGAAACAGGCCCGTAATCTTGCTGGTAGTTAGGAGTCTTATCTTAAATACTTTGCTAAGAAGAACAATTATGATTCCTTGGTTTTAATTTTTACTTTGATTAGTATTGAGACAAACCTTTTCCCAAATTTAATTTTGTAGCCTCTTCTGTGAATTTTCTGTTTGTATTCTTTGCACCTCTGCTAGAGATTTGTCGTCTTTCTTACAAATTTATACAAATAATGAAGCCCTCTCCAATCCATCCATGAATGCTTTCAATTTAAACACAGTTTTTTAAAATTCTGCAATTATAAATTAAAATGTATTATGTACACATATCTTACAAAAAAATGAATTTTTATAGTGCTTATAATATTCAAAGCATAATTCTAAGTACTTTCCCTTACCTCTGTGAAATTTCTTCTACTTTCCACCAGTTTTAGAAATTGATAAACCAAGGCAGAAAAGGTCAAAAAACTTGCCTAAGTGCAACCTGATGCGTAAGCCAGGGTTCAGCACCACATCCTGGCTCCTAAATCTGTGCTGTAGCCTCACATTCCATCTCTTAAGGAAATTGGGGAAAGAAGGCAGCAGGCAATGCTGCCCTGGACAGAGACTGGTTGACATGCACCCAATCCCATAGACGCTGGAGACTTGGGAAACAGCATATTGGACTTGCTCAATTCTCTCAATGCATTGCTCACTGTTAAAATGAATTAAGAAGGAGATGCGCAAATGTACAGAAAAATCAACTCGGTATTGCAGCGCATATCTAGTAGCTTTGGGACTTGTTTGCAAGGATTGTTTGAAGGTGGGTGTTGCTGCTGAGTTGTCACAGTTGTGTCTCCCAGCTGGGGCGCTCTCTAAGGTGTCAGTACTGCCATTCCTGCTGTTAACAGTCACCACCCCCCCCCTTGGTGGTCTGATAGGTTTTATTTTCACCACTGGTTCTTAGATCATAAACTCTGTTTTGTCTGTTGTGGTGGGTTAAATGAATTTAACGCTGGGGTGTTTAAATGTTGAGTAATGAATTTTCACAATTTTGGATGCCAGAGTTGGAAGAGCTTTTTCATCATTGGCTCCTTTGGATAAGGAGATAAATGTGGAGGGACATGCAGGCTTTTATTAGTAGGGCTTTATTGATTTAAAGAGATAGATAGAGATATGGATATAGAAACAGTTGAATTCTGACCAGGAATTTAAGCAAGGAAATCTGCAGAGGACTGTTGCTGGTATCACTGCCCCCCTGACCCACCACACCCCAACATCCATCAGTTTGAGATCTAGCTTTATGTGGCAAGAGGGAGCTGCTGAAGTGACAGTTGTGAAAACACAAGCAAAAATCGATCTGTGCCCTGTCAATAGCATTTCCGTCAATACTCTGCACAATCTGCAGGTCAAGGTGAACTTACCCATTTTGAGTTACAGCCTTTTCATATCTCCTACATGGCGAGGATAATCCACCTTAGCACTCTCAGCTTGGGGTTTCAGCTTAGAGTGAGCTTTCCAAATCCGTGCTGTCTTCATTTATCTTTCCGAGTAAAATGTGGAGCTATGCAATGATAGGAAATGCTTGGTCCTCATTAAGAGGCAACAAGGACGATGAGTGAATGCAGAGAATAAAGTAGATGTGTTTCAGTTGCCTGTAAGAGAATTTTAAATCAACATGAACAAACTGCTGAAAGATGTAGCTCGATCTACGAATTTTCCAGCTGGCGTACCACCTGCCACGAGGAATCCAGGCCCTGGAGATGGCAGCCAAGGGCCAGCTTTCCTACTTAGCCTATTTCAGGACTCTGAGGAATTGACTAGTCTTACACGTTTCAGCCATCCCAGAGAATTGGGCTGGTTATGGGTTATCAAAGGCAGCTTCATTCCTAAAAGTTGTATCTTCACTAATACCGTAGCCCAGGTCTGAGAGCAGGCCTTACCTTTTCCAACAGAATTTCCTTTGCTGCTTAATGAACCTCCCGGAAGTGGGGGCACTGGGCAGCTTGCTGGAGGGGCACCAGTATTTGCAAGAGATTGAAGCCCTCTTAGATCTGCTTGTGGCAACTGAGTGGAAGGAGATCTGTCCTATACTCCACCAGGGAAGCCGAGGCCGGTTTCATCCTGACCTGTGTCCTTACCTGTGCTCTTACCTGGGTGGTTTTGCCTGCACAAACTGCATGCTGTGATGCTGGAGGAAACCTACTAGAAACAACATGATATGGGGGCTGACTGGTCCCATTCAGATAATGTCACTTCCTTTAGTGCAATTTATGAGGAATATCCATTGCCCTTCATTCAAGCTTTTAGCCTGGCTGTTTTGGGGTTGTGTCTCACTACTCACTGTGTCACGGGCACCCTGGGCTCATCCTGGCCTCTTTGCTTCTGCCAATAACAACTGCCCCCTGCTGTCCACTGTGCTCTCTGTAGCTCAGGCTGCAGGGCAAATTTTAGCTAGTGCTGCTTCCAGGAATCCTACCCTGATCTGCCAAGGCTGCAGCATCCCATGTAGGGACCATCACAGTATCCTGACCGTTCCTATCACAGGATCTAAAACTCTACCCCGGGGCTGGGGATGTGGCTCTGCATTAGAACACTTGCCTAGCGTGCATAAGACCCTGGGTTCAGTGCCCAGCACTGGAAACAAACACCACCACCACCATCACACACACAATCAGTGCCCTGCTGTGCTTCCTGTTTTCTTCTCAGCATGTCTGCACAAGCCTGTCTACTTCTTGCAACAGGAAATATGTTCTATTCGTGGTTATATTAGGAAGGCTTTGGACAATGAACAGTTTGTATACACCTATTAAAAAACAAAGTCATAATTGCATACTCTTAAAGCCTTGTTGGTTGATGGATGGCGCTTGGCTTGGCTTGGTTTCATGGGTTGCCATAGGGGTTACCGTTGAAGAGGTGACAGCAAGACAAATTCTTGGGGAGACCCTGCAGAAAACCACATTCTCTTCTTAGGAGTCACCACTTGCCTGGCTGCTTAGCTGAAGAGAATCCACTTAAGTATGGGCCCTAAATCATGTGACTCACTCAGTGGTGATTTCAGAGCCAGAGAATGTTCTAGAAAAAGCCAGGACCCTTTTCTCACTAAGCTCCAAAGCACAGTAATTGTCTCTTGCCTTCTCTAGCACTGGAAGACGCAAGGCAGCGAGGAGTATGAAGCAGAAGGTAAGAGCTGCATGCGGGAGGGCTGTGGTAACTCCTAGCTTTTCATGGCATGCAAAAGATGGCAAATAAGACACACAATTCCACTTACGGGCTAATTACTCTCTATACAGTATTTCCAATTAATTTGCAATCAGTGCTCGCTAAATAGTAGCCTATTAAATTACGCTCCTGGAGAGTTTCAAATGTGTTTGAGAAGCAGCGAAACGTGTGGTCTCCAGGCCACCAGGGGGCGCTGGGGTTCAGCTGACCGGGTCTCAGCCTGCTTCCCTGCCTACCTGGCATTTACACGCTAAATGTGATTACAGCGTGTTCTCCCCCCTCCAGCCTGGACAGACACAGCGGTGATCGGGCTTAATTTCTGTCAGTAAATAGCAGAGATGGCACTAAGTGCCCCTCTCAAGTCTCCCAGGCTCTGCCAGGCATGCACAATTGTGCCAGCAATTATCTCACGTTAAAGCGATGGCTTTTTACAGCTCAGTCAGTGGACAACTTAGAAGTGGGAACTTTTAATAGAGAATGAGTAGTCTTGATGTTTAAATAGATAGTTTGATCCTTGTCTTTGGCTAGACCTTTCAGATAGATAATTAGGAACTGGCAACGTGCAATTCTTTTAATTTGGATGCTGTAGGTCAGACTATCATATATAAGGATTTTAGGAACAGGCAAATCTTGAGACTTCATCATTCACCTATTTCCTTTTTAATAAAATATGTACTGGGATGTATACCAGAAAGTGTAAATAAACCGGAAGCCATAGTTGAGGCAGGGCTTCTCAGATTTGGGGATAGCTCTCAACCACCCTTCTTAGAATATCACACAGCAAATTGAACTCAGGACATTATCAACTTTTTCTTAAAATATTTATTTTCAAAGAATACACTTTTCTTTGTAAGTAGGTACTTTTTTGTAATTCATTTGGAAATACCATAAAAGTAATGGTTGTTCATCCCAGCACTTGGAAGGCTAAAACAGGAGGATCATTGCAAGTTCAAGACCATCCTGGGCTACAAAGTGAGCCCAAGGCCAGTCTGAACTGCACAGTGAGACCCTGTCTCAAAAAGACCAAAAAAAAAAAAAAAAAAAAAGTAGTAGTTGATATATAGTGTTTACATTTCTAAAATCTATCACAGTAAAAGACACATTGCCATTAATCCTCACTTACATCCCATTGTTTTTGCCACTTTCTGGAGCAATTCTGGAAGTCCAGTTTTGTGTCTTTAAGAACTGTGATCAAAGCTACACTGAATGCTGCTGCCCAGTGCTGTTCAGTGGAAAGGCAGGCTTGTAAAAATGTTTCAGTGTGTCCTCATCTACCTTGGTGACCGGATCTAGCATTGTGAGACTTCTGGCTCCTCCCCAAAGTCAGAATGACTGAAAGATAAATGCCTTGATTCAGTACATCAAGGCATGACAGCACAATTAAAGACACTCATGAAAGAGGACTTCTAGAACTGCTTCAGAAAGCAGCAAGGACAATGGGTAAAGGAGTGAGGGGTGGGGTGTGGCGATGGTTAATGGCAGTTTGCTTTTTACTGCAGTTTTTTAAAGTATTCACTGTATCTTTTGATCACACCTTCTATATGATTTGATTTCAGGTCAGTTAAGGTTTTGGAATCCGGATGACTTGAATGCCTCACAGAGTAGGTCCTCCCCACCCCAAGACTGGATAGAAGAGAAACTGCAAGAGGTTTGTGACGATCTGGGGATCACCCGTGATGGTCACCTGAACCGGAAGAAGCTTGTCTCCATCTGTGAGCAGTACGGTTTGCAGAATGTTGATGGAGAGGTGAGCTCTGCCCTGCATCGCTTCAGGGATGATGACAAAAGCTGAGCTGGCCACAGGCCGGAAACGGCTGTATCATGGCTTCCTGCTTCTGGCAACAGAGATCATTTTCTCCTTAGAGATCCTTCTCAAAGATTGCATGCTTGAGGAACTTGTGGAAAAGCAAAGTTGACAGTGGCTGGCACTGGGTGTGCACCATGTGCTAAGCTGTTACCCATGAAACCATCAGACGCCAGTGCAGTGCCAGCCACTGTGTCGCAGGTGGCCCTAGAGGTGTCAGTCAGAGCAAACTGTGGGACCATGTAGAGGGAGGGCTACACAGGAGTCCCACAGATTGGAAAAGAGAAACGGGTGAGTTTGAAGGCCAGGCTGAGAAGTTTAGGTTTTTAGAAAGAAGATCCCAGTGTCTTCCCTGGGTGCTTAGGCAAACTGAGCAGTATGTAGGACAAGCTAACTCGCTGCACTGCGTGTGACCTCAGCTGCCTTTGTAGGTAGGCGTGAAGACAGCTTGGGTTCAAGAGAACGCCCCAGCGCTGTCACCATGTCCTGGTCTCAAGGAAACAGAAAAAAGTAGGTCAGTTGTTTTGGAAAGACAAAGAAAAATCACGAGGGTGCATCTAACAGAGTCTTACTTGGTAACACTTGAGCTTTATCTTTTCTGGAAAAAAAAATTAAGAGGACACCCACAGGACCAAATGCACAAATAGCTGTGAAACATAAGAGTATAACTAATTCCAAGATAGGTCTTTCAGAAAACTGAAAATAAAGATGAGAGAGTTGGAGGTTAGGCTTGCCGTCCCAGCTTCAGAATCTCCGATTATAATGCTATTTGAAACCAGGCTGGGTTCTCACTCAGGGGATAAATGGTATTATTTGCCTAACCAAGAAAGAGATTTTTATCAAAAAGCTTCCAAGTAGCCCAGCCTGCAAAAGAGTTTCCCCTTCTCCTTTATGTATGTGGCTGTGATCCGTCGTGTGGGTGCCGTTTTAATGGCCCGGGAGTGACTTGTCAGTGATGGCTGAACTGAATCCATCTTAAACTAAATCCATCCTCCTAATTTATAAACCAGAGCAGAACAGAGAACCTTGAGTTGTTTTTTCCAAGAAATATTGCACAAACTTGGATTGTTTATCTAAAAACAGTTCTCAGGGTAAACAGTAGCCGCCTGCAGGCAGCTGCCTTTACTTGTGTGTCAGTATCTTCCAAACCTGGGACAAGATGTGTCCTGTTTGGTTCTTTGCCGCTGGTTCAAGGATGAAAACAGTGCTGGTCACTGAATGTGGCTTTTACATAGTGTGTGTGGCAGGGCAAGGGAAGGGGAGGTTCCTCCTAAACAGAAATTGTGGGATTCTGTAGTTTTGGGGTTTTTTTAAATTACAAACTGTAAACCACTGAGAAGGTAATGGTTTTTTTAGCTGGCAGCTTGGAATCCTGGAATTATTTAACTGTCAGCAATTGGAGTTTGAGTGACCCCTCACTGTACAGACAACAGTCAGGACAACTCAACTCAATAATTTTAAAAAACTGTTTGGTTAGTATATGTTTGCAGTACACATTTACATTCATCGGAGGGATTGGTACACGAATGTCACATCTCTTAATTCTTTTTATTCCCCATTCCCTCGCCTCCATTTCTGTATCCTGTTCCCATTTGCAAAAGTTCTATCTCCCTGTTTCCTGTTGTCTATTATTTTGCTTCTTAAAAAGTATCTATATTTTGAATTTCTCATGTAAGAGAAGCTATGAGAAATTTACACTTGTGTGTCTGATTTATTTCATTTAATATTGTGGTCTCAGGTTGCATCCCACAAGTGACCTATTATCCTTCTTTATGGTGGAGTGGTATTTTACTCATGCATTGGTTGATGGATGTACAGGTTGCTTCCAAGCTTCAGCTATTATGAGTTGTGCTGCTGTAAACGTAAGAGCACACATGTATCTATGGATGTAACAGTCCTCTGCTTTCCCAAAGTGAGGACAACCATAGGACAGGAATAGTAAACCGGTACTTTAGATGCCACATCTGCCCCAAAGATGATTGTATTTGGTCGGTTTGGTGTTTTAAAAATTGAGCTTTGTGGTACACATTGAGAATCAGGGAGATCTTATCACAATCCAAGGATCTGGCTCCATTTTGCAGACACGGAGAGACAGCTGGTCCCTTTGGAAAGGCTGAGCGGCTGTGGGTGCAGCTGGACTGTCTTTACGACTTTCTAACATTCTCAGGCCATCCTGCCTTGTTCATTCCTGGGGCTCTGTGGGTACATGGGTTTGTGATCCTATCCTCATGTGTTATTTCCTAACTACACTTCAGGAAATCAAGCCTCCACGGACCTGGCCAGTGTGTCGTAGGGAGTACGAGTCTCTTCCCAGATGTAGATGTATTTCCTGCTCAAGGTGCAGCTATTGAAATCCCAGTATTATATGTAGTAATCCAAATATTGGAATCCTTTTTTCCAGTCCTCCTCGTAATCCAGAAAGTTATATTCGTAATCCCATAGAAACGTTATTGGAATTCCAGCAACTTAATTCCAATCCACTACCTCCAATCCAACCCAAAGCGAGAGTAAAGACACTAAGACAAATTCAAAGTTATGAGCAGCCAAGGGATCCTAAGTCCGATCCAAGTGAGGATATAAGGACAAAGGCCCTGAGCCAAGGCCTCTCCCTGAATTTATTATCTTGTGAAGAAGGGAGTGGTTCAAGAATGAATGACAGCATGGCAGGACCTATGTGAGTAACCTGAGCTAGGTAGCCAGGTAGGGAGAAAAGCATCTTTGCAACATGCAGGGAGAATGATACGCAGAAGGATCAGTGTGCGTAACTCAATTAGGGTAGCATTCAAATGGTTTTAGGAGGCTGTTACTTCAGTTTCTGATACATAAACTTTTGTACCTTGGGGAGTCATGGCTTCTTACTTTGAGGCTCATTCCTGGCTGACATTCCTGGAGCAGAGTGGCTCTGCCATCCTGCTGTACTTCAGTCTTTTATAGAGATCACCATGCAAGGAAACAAACTGTCAGGTTGGCCTCAAGGATCACATGTCAGTACCTTAGCTGGCCTTACTTGCATTGCTAGGAGCCAATTAAAGGGAGAAGGAAATAGCATAGCCCGCTCTGTACGTATCAATATATGGAAATAAAACTTGATTTAACTAATGTTGCGGCAGTTGTTCTGCATTCAAGGAGAGGTACCCAGGTTGTCCTCTACGTGCAGCAGGTGTCCCAGCTGCCCATTTCATCTGCATTCTTTTCTGCCCACCTGACCGCTGAATTCACATCCATCCGTCACCACCTCATTGCCTGTCCCCAGTTAAAAGTAACATGGGACTCACCACCTCCTGCAGCATGTGGACGTTTCAGGCAGCCTGGAAGTTGCGCTGATTTGCTAAAGGTCACAAGGCCAAACAGTGTGGGTATGAGAACTAAAACGCACCTTGTTAATGTCAGTGCATGAGCTGGCTTTCTCAGCCACATTTGGTTTGAAGGTGCCGGCGGCCTCCTCCTCCTCTAGGAAAGTGCTCTTTTGGTTGATGAGAGTGAGTCAGAAACACTAGGAGATCTTGGCCACTTTGGTCTCTTGCCCAAGATACCTGTCTGTTGATTCGGTCGTAAGATTCTCTGTTTGAAATTATTGCATCTTTCAGAAATTTCCACCATTTGGAATGGTTAACCAGTCTGCTCTAGAATGGAGACAGATGCTTCCTGTTGGATGTGAATTGGGGAGAAAAAAAAAAGGTTTTTTTAGAAAAGAGGAATGTGTTGAGCATTTGCATAAAGAGTGAAATCAATTTTGAGACGATATGAATCACAGCATTAGTCCAGATTTAAGGAGCGACGATGAAAGATGAGAGGATGTGTTAACGGATAATTTAGGCCTATGTTAGAATGAGTCAGGTTATCTGCTAGGATGAATCCAAAAGGCAGCACAAGTGAGTTTGTTATTTATTCTGTCTTCTTCCTGTTCGGTGGCCTGGACTTCAACTTGCGGGCTTGGTAGAAATGCAGACTCTCAGGTCCTTAGACCTCCTATGCAAAAACCTGCATTTTTACAGGATTTCCAGGCAGTTTCCTTTTTGTCCTGGCCAGCACATTCCTACGGAACAAATTGGCCCCACAAAATAAAGGGTATATGATGGCTAGTAGGAAACCTTTTCCTTTTCTCCTTGTCTTTCGACTTCAGCAACCCGTGCTATTCCCCTTTCTTTGTGGTACTAGGAAACAACTCATTTTCCAGACAAACCTCTGTGTAGGGCTATGGTCCCATCTCCTCTTTCCCTACTATGTGAGAACTACCTGATTTGTTTTGTTTTGTTTTTTGAGGCAGAGTCCTGCTGTGTAATGCAGGCTGGTCTTGAACTTACTGGATAGCCCATGCTGGCCTCAAACTCATAGTGATCCTCCTGCCTCAGTCTCCTGAATGTTGGGACTCCAGGTGTACACACACACCCAGCTCAAGAACTACCTGATTATATCAAAAATAGCCAGTCATAACTCCCCCGTATTTATGTCTCTTGGAATCCTTCTGTTACATATGCACAAGTATCTTCTCACCCAGTCTTTGTCTCTCTTGGCTAATGCATTCAAACAAAAATGCAAGACATTCAGTGTTGTTCTTAAGTAAGGTTCTAAACTCTGAGTATAGGTTTCTGACCCCTTCTCTTAGATCACTGCAGTCTGTCCCAGACCAAAGTCTGCTAGGCTACCAATTTCAAAGCTTCAGTAAACGCCAAACATCGCGGAGAACCACCACAGTTTAAAGGCACAATGAATGGCAGCTAATTTCTTTTGTTTTAACACTGGGAAGCTATGTCTTTATTGTTAAGTAGTTTTTTAATTTGCAAGAATAACATATAGCAACATTGGAGATCATGAGTTCTAGGAGTTGGAGTAAAAGAAAAACAATTGTTAAATTGCATAAGATTATGGAGATGTTGAAAGTAGACCTTTAGTTTGTATAAGAAGATGGATCGTTAGTGGAGGGAAACAAATTTAGTGAACTGAGGATAAAGGGGCATAACTGTTTCTAGAGTCTTGATCAACAGTGGCACTGATTTCTATAGGTCAGAAGTGTACCATGGGTCTTGTGTTGTTTTTAGTGAGGCTTTAAATAAATAAATTTGTGATTGCTCTTCTCCAGATGCTTGAGGAAGTATTTCACAATCTCGATCCCGATGGAACAATGAGTGTAGAGGATTTTTTCAACGGTCTGTTTAAAAATGGAAAATCCCTTACACCTTCAGCATCTACTCCTTACAGACAACTGAAGAGGCACCTCTCCATGCAGGTGAATAGACAGAGTATTTTCTTTGCAGCAGAAGAACCTGTTTAATAATTTCTAATGAGTTAATCTGTTGGCTGAAGCAATAGACCAAGGAGATTGTACAAAGCACAGAACAAGAAAGACTCAACTATAAATGACCATAAATTACAGACTAGGAAGGCTGTAGATTACACCTGTTAATGTCAGCTTAAGGTCAGAAGAGAAACAGAGTCTTAAGCAAAGACACATCTTGTCTATGACAAATAACTCTGTCTCAGAATAATTATTTTTAATAATCTTTTTAGTCTTAACTTCCTGGGAAAAAAGAATCAAAAGCCTTGTATGACTCTTCCCACCCTCAGCAGTAGAACTTAAATTCTGCTTTCTTGTGTTCAGGACTAGCCAGGTCCAGTCTTTATCAGCATCTGGTTGAAATGTCTGGGGTCCCCTGAGTTTGCTCAGTTCTCTTTCTTCCAGTCTTTTGATGAAAGTGGACGTCGTACTATGACCCCATCGGTAATGACAAGCACCGTTGGCTTCCGGGTCTTCTCCTGCCTGGATGATGGGATGGGCCATGCATCCGTGGAGAGGATACTTGACACTTGGCAAGAAGAGGGCATTGAGAACAGCCAGGAGATCCTAAGGGTATGGCACTGAAAGTGGGGCAAAAGATGCCAAATCAGAGAAGCATTAACATTTTCAATTTTTTTTGAAACTCTGTGATTTGATTTGATTTCTCCTTAATTATTCTGTTCACAAGATCTCAGAGATAAGAGGTAACTTCCTACCCCCTTTAACCAGGAGTCTGTTGCTAATTACTTTCCACGTTTTTAACTGCCAAATTATCGGCATGAGAAATGTTGTTGATTGAGCTTGGGTTGGTAGAGACTAGTGTTATATTCAGTCTACATATAGTGCCAGATAGTATTTTTTAATACAAATTACCATGCTACACTTGCCTTAGGAAAAAACAGAATTGAAGATTGTCAGCATTCATTAAAGAAATGGAGTCTTCCGTTCCTAGGCTGCCTTCAGTTCTCGCCGTTTGCCTAACCTTCACATTTGTCTGCTTTCAAAAAAAAGAACTTATGATTTGTCTTGAACTTATACCATCTTCTGATTCCCAGGCCTTGGATTTCAGCCTTGATGGAAATGTCAATTTGACAGAATTGACTCTGGCTCTGGAAAACGAACTTTTGGTCACCAAGAACGGCATTCATCAGGCGGCTCTGGCCAGCTTTAAGGCTGAGATCCGGCATTTGTTGTGAGTTGAGCAGAAGGTTCACTTGCTCCATTCTCCTCCCTGCTTGTCCAACGAGTCATTCATGTGCCTTCCTCAAAGACTGTCCCATTGCATAGGCAATCGTGGCTCCTCTCCTCTACATAACTACTGCCCAGATCTTCCCTCCTCTGCAGGAAAGTGAGGCATTGCGATCAGCGTGTGGGCTTTTGAAGGGAGCCATGAATACCTTTTTGTTCTGGAAGGGTTTGAGTTGTCTTAGTTTTGTTTTTGCATCCCAGCCAGTCAAATGAGAGCTTTTGGGCGTCTACTTGTCACTTTGAAACAGCTTCTCACTAACTCAGTTGATTTCTGATTATAGGGAACGAGTTGATCAAGTGGTCAGGGAGAAAGAGAAGCTACGATCAGACCTGGACAAAGCTGAGAAGCTCAAGTCCCTCATGGCTTCGGAAGTGGATGATCACCATGCGGCCATAGAGCGGCGAAATGAGTACAACCTCAGGTGTGACTCGGAGGACAAGGTCCAGGCTCCTTTCCCATTCCTCATGACCCTGGGCAGTGGCACCTGAAACTACAGGGCCAGGCACTGGCCAAGGGGTACTTTGCCTACCTGCCTATCTGGCCATACCCAGCTATAGTAATTTTTATTTGGTTTGGTTTGGTTTGGTTTTTTGTCTTTTTGAGACAAGATTTCACTATGCAGTTCAGGCTGGCCCTGCCTCACTTTGTAGCCCAGGCTGGTCTTGAACTCGCAGAGATCCTCTTGCCTCAGCCTCCCACATGCTGAGATGACAGGCGTGCGCCACCACACCCGGCCTGGTTTGTTTTTTGAGACAGATTTTCACTTAGTAAGTTGCCTGGACTGAGCTCAAATGTTCCATCCTTTTGCCTCAGCCTCTTACAGTGCTGGAATCACAGGCAGCTGCTCCCGTGCCCAGCTGGGGCTGCAGAGATTTAGGTGTGGCCAGGCATAAAAACAGGCAGGTCGTTGTGGGCATTTTTCAGGGCGCTTTCCATCTCTGTAAGCCTGGGTCCCTTAAGGGCGGACCCCGTCCCCAGGGGGATCCAAAGGACCTAGCGCCCACTCAGATTTCCTCTCCTCCCAGGAAGCTGGATGAACAGTACACGGAGCGCATGGCAGCCTTGAAGAACGAGCTCCGGAGGGAGAGAGAGCAAATCCTGCAGCAGGTGGGGAAGCAGCGCTTAGAGCTCGAGCAGGAAGTCGAGAAGGCCAAAACGGAAGAGCACTTCACCCGGGACCGCCTGGCCCTCTCCTTAAAGGTAGTCACCTTTTCCCTGCTGGGCATTCTGCGTGGGGAACTCTGGCTCTGCAACGCACCGTGTCTGCCCTGGGCTCACAGTGAGGGTTCTGGTTCACTTACCCCGTGGGCTCCAGACCCCTAGGTGGAAGGTCCCTCCCAGGATCTGGGTTTCGGGGCACCCAGGCTCCCGGGGTACAGAGAGAGCTTGTCAGTGTAACCTGTGCCTCATATCTTGTCCTCAGGGTTGCATGGCATCTAGGTGACACCCTCAGATCCCCTTCTCCTTCACTGCCCGCACAGATGGGCTGGCCTCCTGCCACAAAGGGACTGTGTCTTCTCCTTTCCCATCTCTCCATGGAGGAAACAGTCCTTCTCTTTCGTGGACTCTCACCCCGGGGGGCTCCGGAGTCCAGCTGCCTCATTCAGATCTGGGTACAATGTACTGGAAACCCATGATCACATTACTTAAACTGTGTTTCCAAAGGTACTAGTGGGCACTAGAGTAATGCTAGTGCTGTAGCATTAACATGGGGATTATGTCAGATGGGGTGTCTGGAAAGAAAGAGCATTTGGACTGTTTGGCTACTGTTGTGATTATAAAATGCTCCTAAAACTTCACACATCAAAAACTGAGCCAGTTACAACTCCCTACCCATGCAACTGTTTCATCTCTTAAATTTTCTACCTAATCAACATCATGACCATGGACTGTATAATCCCAGAAATTAAAATTCTTGGTTAGCCTCACACATCATCACTCATTAGTTTCTCAGTTGAGTTGCTGCTCTGAAATGCCTTAGGTTTATCCCTGTCCTCTGCATTTCCTCAGCCTCTGATTGAGCTCTGAATTCATCACGGTTTCTCAGCTGATTCTTGTATGTCCTTAGAAGTCCTTTTCTCCATCTCTCCTAACCCCATATGGCCCTCAGAGTTGCCTTTCCAAAGATCCGTTATCACACTGGTCTCCTAGGAGCGCTAGTGGTCAGGGCTGCTGGAGGAGGACCCTCCTGCAGCCCTTCTAGCCTCTGCTTCTGCAGCAGCCTCCACCCTCCCCTCTTGACTTCGGTTCTTTTTGTTCCTCATGGACACAGCACTTTTGTGGGCCTTCCCTGCTTTCCCCAACACTGCAGGCCAAATCGGCTTATCATTTCCGCTGTATTTACTTTCCTGTTGCCAGGAAATAATACATTTATTATTGTATCAAGCTGCAGCCACATCTGCTCCCTCCTGCAGTCCAGCATGTTCCCTGTGGTCAGAAACAGTATCTGAGTTGTCCATTTTCAAAGTACAACAGGTCCTGGGACACAGATTGCTCTTTATTATTTTAGCATATAAGTTTAGATGATGAGCTTTGAAACACTAGCGTCATGGAAATGGCATTTTAGGGGAAGGTAGCATTTTTTAAAAATGCTCTAAGTATTTTCTTTTTTACTCCATATTGCTACATGAGGGTATGAATTAGAATATATTAAAAATATACTGGCTCTGTATTCTTTTGGCAAAATGTTCTTCAAAAATAACATTCTTCCAATCAGCCTTTAACAGTGGAGAAGAAAATCTGGCAAATGGTGCGTCTGTATTTTTTTTTTTTCAAACAAATGTGGGATAGAAATCATTCCAAAAAGTTCTGTAAATATAGATTCTTTAGAATGAAACAAAAAAAACTTTTGTGAGTCTCACTTGTTGTTTTATTATAACTTAAACAGAAATGATGAACAACTTGTATTATACCTTTTATAGCCTTAAATCTAAAATAAATTTATAAGTTAAATGTAAACTATAGAATCAAGAAGCAAAAATTGATTTTAGAGTTGTCTCCTTTTTTACAGGTTTTCTGAATTTTGCTGGCAGCTGGATAAGTTATTTTATAGCCATTTTTCTTTCATTTGATGATAATATTGGGAGTATTTTCATGTCACTTACAATATTCTACTGCAATGCCTCCCAGTAGAATGATAAAACAAGCCACATACATAACTTCAGATTTGCAAATAGCATATTAAAAGGCGAAATTAATTTCAGTCATTTTATTTAAATCAGTATTTTCAAAGCATTGTCATTTTGAAATGTATTTGGTATACAAAAATTATTATTGTGTGATATATACATATATATATTTGTAGTCTGAAGTCTGGTATGTATTTTATACTTAAAGCTCAGCTCAGTTTGTGCTAGGTGTGTTTCATGTGCTCAATATCTACACGCGGCCATTGGTGGCTAACATTGGACAGTACAGTGCTACACAGATTTTTTTTCTAAAGGCAGACTTGGCATTATGCGATACATGTCAACTTTGTTATATTTACTTGGGTTTGCAATTATATCAAAGCTTTCAAATGGACACATTACCTTAATGATTTATGCTTCATATAAAATGGTACAGCAGTTTTCTTATGCCTTCATCCACATTGAATTTCCTCAAATTTCTTCAGGAAAACAGTCGTCTGGAAAATGAGCTTCTGGAAAATGCAGAGAAGCTGGCAGAGTACGAGAATCTAACAAACAAACTTCAGCGAAATTTGGAAAATGTGTTAGCAGAAAAGGTAAATCTATCTCCATCTGGTTCCCCAAGAGGCTGCCCAGCGAGCATATCATTCACCCAGAACAGAAGCCATGCCAAGAACATTTTTATTAGGGAATTACTGTACTTGGGTGCCTAAAGGAAGTTGTGTCTTTGGCAGGGAATTATTTAGTGGGATGCTTGTGGGGCCAACATTGCCTGGCTCCGGAAGTGATCCCGGCCAGAGTGGAGCACATCCATCGTCCTCCCCAGCTTCTGGTTGGCACTGTTTCTGTTTAGATGCCACATTCCTTCCATTCTCACCAGAAACCTGGCCATTTGGTATGTGATAGGTCACAGAAGGGCGCTGCGGGAAAATGACTGCTTTTGCCTTTTTCCCCTTCTAGTTTGGTGACCTTGATCCTAATAGCGCTGAGTTCTTTCTCCAAGAAGAGAGGCTGACGCAGATGAGGAGCGAGTATGAGCGGCAGTGCAGGGTGAGTGCTGGGGAGAACTGGGCGATGCAGCGGGGAGCTGGGCTCAGACCCCAGGCCATGCACCCACACTCTGTCACCTGAGCCTGTGGGTGCCTCTGCTTCTCAGTGATGAGATAGAAAAGGAAGGGTACCCAGCCTGAGGGTTGCTGTGAAGATTCAATGAGTGAATGTGGGTAAAGTGCTTATGGTAAGCACTTACACAGACATTAGCTAGTAAGATTATTATTCAGCATGCTAAACTACAGAGACTTCCACAAACCCCACATGATTGTGCTTCATCTAGGTCAGAAATCTCTGGGGTTTCAAGGAAAATAATGTATGATCATGGTGATGTGCTTATTCCAAAGTTAGCCTTTCCTGACTGATCACTCACTCCTCATTGATCATACTTGGTCGGACCCAAAGTGTTTTGCCTCCCCTTTTCCTTTGCAGTATATACACAGTGCAAAAGAAGCAGAAATCGCTCGTCTTTAAATGGTAAATCATCCTCAATGCCTACCACATTCGTATTAAGGAATCTCTGTTTTCTTAAATTAACTCCCTTACACTTAGGAATTTGGGGTATTTTTTCCCCCCTTAAACCAAAAATACTTGTTTAACAAGGTGAAGATAACTGAGTTCGGATTGCCCTAGATAAAAATTACTTGTGCAGAGATGGGAAAACAGTGACCTCTTTATCAGGTTGTGTCCAGCCTGCCTTTTCAGGAAATGCATATGCCTATTTGAGAGAAGAAAAGAAACATTTCTACTGCTTAGTTTTTGTTTACAAGTGGAATGTTTGCTTTAAGTGTCTTTAAATTTAATGAATTCATCATTAATATATATCAGTGGTACCTCCCCAAATCCCCCCCAAAAACATCCATTTCATTTAAATAGCTTTACATGCATATTTTCACCTACTTTAACTGTACAACTCAGTGTCTTTTATTATAGTCACACAGTTGTGTGACCATCACCTCCAAAAGAAACCCTTGCTCTGTTTAGAGTCCTTCTATAGCCCTCAGTAACATTGCTACAGATTTGCATAATCTCCAAATTTTATATAAATGGAATTATATTGAGTGTGTGACTGGCTTTCTTCACCTAATGTCTTTGTTACTTTTCTCTCATTGCTGGGAGGAAATACTTAACACCCAAAATGAAGGAAGGAAAGGTTTATTTAGCTTACAGTTTGTGGAGGTTTCTTCAGTCCATTCAGTCTGGCTGCAAAGCAGGGTGGCATAGCACTGGGGCAACACTCCAAGGCAGCAGCCAGAACAAAATGGGGCGAGCAAGTCTGTTTTCCTCCCTTATTATACACAGACCACCACCGCCCCCAATAGGGTGAGTGTAGCACTCAAAAAATCACTGTGCTCTCCTCTTGCACAGGATAAGGATATTTACAAAGTAAGGATCCTGGCTCCCTGCTGAGTCTCTTAGTTAAACTTCTAAACTTCTCAGGTTGACCCAATGTATCAATCATAACACCTAGCATGATGTGTTCAAGGCTCATCCATATTGTAGCATGTGTCAGTGCTTCATCCTTTCAGTGGTTGTATGGATGGATAGGTCACCTTTTGTTTATGCATTCATTAGTTAGTGGACTTTTGGGTTGTAGGCACTATTATGAATAATGCTAGGAAAATCTGTGTGCATATTTTTGTGTAGATATATTTTCATTTCTCTTCAATGCAAACCTAGGAGTAAAACTGCTGGGTAACGTGGCAAGTCTGTCTCTAATGATCTGAGGAAATGGCAGATCTCCTCCAAAGTGGTTGGACCACTTCTGCCAGTAGAGTCCAAGTTTCTCTGCAGCTTTGTTAACACTTGTTATTGTGTGTCTTTTTTATTCTAGCCATCTTGGTAGGTGTGAAATGGCATCTCACTGTGGTTTTTATTCACACTTCCCTCATAGCTAATGTTGGACTCTTTTATGTATTTATTGGTGGTTTGTATAAATTCTTGGAGAAATAACTTTGTAGCCTTTGCCCATCTTTAAATGAAGTTCTTTGCATTTATTATGGAGTTGTAGTAGTATATATATTCTAGTTCTATTATCTTATCAGATAATGTAACTATCAAAACTTTTCATATTTAGTGGGGGGTTTTTTTTTTTAACTTTTTTGATGGTATTATTTGAAGCACAAAATTTTTTTTAATGATGGTGTCCAATTTATGTATGTTTGTTGTTGTTGCTGCTGCTACTTGTGTTTTTGGTGTCACGTCTAAGACCGGTGGTGGTTTTTAAACCACAGGTATTACAAGACCAAGTAGATGAACTCGAGTCCGAGCTGGAAGAATACCGCGCTCAAGGCAGAGTGTTCAAGCTGCCCTTGAAGACCTCACTGTCAGAAGAACTTGATGTTAACAACAGTGGCCTTGAGCCCAGCCCAGGTAAACATATTCAGACACCATTTTTTCAGGGTGTTAATATGTTTTTAGAACCAGGTCTGAGTGTAAAATTGTAAAAAACTCTGGCAACCTTGGGTGGTGTGGGGTAGTGGTGGCACTGCTTTTGGGGAGCCATCTCACTTGTGGTCTGGTTTAACATTTATTCTTGAAGTCTTTATAAGAATATTTCTACCTGATTTTTATTCCCATCAACAAAAAGAATGAGAAAAACCAACCCAGAAGGGTATTTGCTTTATTTGAAACCAACAGTCTGCCAATCGGAAAACCCAGGCCCCTGGAGTGCCAGAATTCAGACACAGTTTGCGCTGACCCCTCCCTTTCTATGAGAGCACCTCGCTGGTATGAAGATGGTTTTGGAGAGTGAGCCAGCCACAGACCACAGAATCCATAACTGGTTTTCTCATGCTGGCTGTGCTAAATGCTCACATTGCTGGTACAAAACAGCAAACAAGATAAATAAGGGTTGGTCATCCATTCCTTTAGAGTAACAAGGTTGGAGGGGAAACTGTCTGATAGTCACATCCGCCCTTTCCTCCCTTCTGATAGCCTGTCTCTTTTCTAGAGTGTGTTGGGTTTGACTGTCAGAAAGGACCCAAACTGCTACTTGGGTGAGGATATGGTTTATTCCTGTCCTCCATGCACTATACATGTACTGTAGAAGCCAGAGGAGATTAAAGAGGCAGAGCCTAAAAGGCCTTAAGCTGTGTTCTCTGATTCTATGCTCGCTCTCTGTAGTCAGGGTGGAGGCCATCTGACTGTGTTCCATTCCTGATGCTTTTCCACCCAAGTGTTGGGTGTGTTCTCCGTGCATACGTGAAGCCTCACTGTCCTGGGATGGTTACACCCACATGTTACTTCTTATTTGGAAATATGTCCCAGTATAGATAAACAAGGCCCAGGACAAGACAGGGAGTCCCAGTTGCTAGACCTGTGCCCAGGAAAAATGCCTTTCTCTTATCTGCCTGTGTATCCCTATATGAAAAGACTGTATTGAGTCTCGCTGCCCCGAGGAATTTCTACTTAATAGTCCACATAATACATTTGTTTCTGCACTAATTTGACCCTTAACCTGTGCTTCCCATCTTCAGTCTTCATGGGCAGCTACAGTAGTAAACTCACGGGGGCAAGCTGAGAACGTCCACCCACACTGCCTATATCCGGATTCCCAACCTGCACCCGGATTTTGTAGCTGATAATTTAAACTTCTATGGCAATGCCCAGTCTTCTGTACTGTGGAGTGGTAGGTTGGATATCGTGATCCATGACATTAACAGCAGCAACTATTCATTACCCTGACACATTCAGTCCCTCTGCTAGTGTGTCACTCAGGAACGCTGGTTGGTTTGACCAAAATACAACATGCATGTGGCATGAAGACAGGCTCGCCTGTCAGCAACAATTTCCATGCCCTCCCCCACCTACAGTGTGGAGAGGTGCCATTACTAAGGTTACTCAGGTTTGACCCACTTCCTGTCCGTGACAGAATCTGTTCACCATCATTTCTATTTGTAAAAGAGAAGGGACTGCTTGCCTTCCATTGCTTCTCTTAGTAGTTCACCTCTCTAACAAATAAGGCTGAAAATTATTCCTGCGCTAAACCACAGGCCCCTCTGCACATGCCAGGTTGGGGTGATGAAAGAATCTGCTGCAGGAACCATGAGTCCCATGTGTTTTCAGGGCTCGAGCCTCAAGAGTGCAATCCATTGAACATGAGCATCGAGGCAGAGCTGGTGATTGAACAGATGAAAGAGCAACACCACAGGGACTTGTGTCGCCTAAGACAGGAGCTGGAAGATCAAGTGAGTCCCTCCTACCAACCCCATTCCCTACTCTCTTTGCACCCAGACCACCATTTGCACATGAAATATTCCTAGTCTTTTCTTCTCATACAGCAGCACTGTCTCTGCATTCCTTCTTGTGTCCAGTGGCTGCCAGGATCCCATTTCCTCAGGCCAAGGACAAAGCCTTTTTCCTCCCGAGAGAGGTTCTCCAAAATGTACATAGGATCCAATGCTTAGAGGTGGTTGTCTCCAATTTGCTAAAAACCAACTTCATAAAACCAAAAAAGGCCTTTTTGTTATAGCCTAATTAAAATGGGTACAAGTGCCGATCCTTGGCCTGCCTGCTCTTCACCACATGGACCCCGTGTTCGCTTTCGCCATTGCCTGGGTGGCCTGGTCCTCCTCCAGCCAGGCGGGGTGCTTTGTTCTTCCCCATCAAGCTGTGCCCTCTTTTGCTCATGCTATTGTGATTTCTTTCTTCCTCTGGAAAATCTTCTTCCTTCAGTGTTTGCATCAAATGTTTCCTCTCCCATGAAGCCACTGTTGAATTTCCCAACCAAATACCATTTTTCTCTCCTTTGCCTCCCTGGGTCACACTGTAACTCTCCATTTCCTTTACCTTTTATATTTTGTGTTCTGCCTTGCAGTGTGCTAGTTGTCATGCTTCTGTGTACAGGCATGTCCTGAATATCAGGGACCATGTATTACCCAACTCTGTGCTCCCTTGAAGCCTGTAGAATACCTTATCGAAGTTCATTAGATACTTGAATTTATTTACATATTTAGGACCCTCAGTTTGCAAGTGGAGAGGAATCATGGGAAGAGAAAGAGCTCCTAAACCTGTATGTGAGGGTCTACGCAGGTCTTACTAGAGTTGTTCAGAAACAAGTAAAATTCAACCAAGTTGACAAATAAAAGCAAACTATATCTGACATAAGCAGCTTAGTTAAGTTACTTTCAAATAAAATGAAGTGGGAGCAAAGTACTTCAAGTAGGACAAAAGTCCTTGCTGTCTGCATTCCCTCCCTTTCTGTGGCCTAAGTGTGGTGGTGTTGCCCTCTGGCTTTAGGTGCACCACTATGAAGAGCAGCTGGCTGAGACTCGGGTCACCTGGGAAAAGGAGCAGGAGACTACGAAGGAAAACTATGAGCGTGGAATGCGCACCTTGGAACAACAGATAAGGGACCTGAGAAGAGAGATCACAGAACTGCAGGGGCAGGCCACGGTGCTGAAGGACACACACCTGGAGGCCACCCGCAGGCACGAGGAGGAGAACAGACAACTGCAGATGGCCTTTGAGGAGGAAAAGAGTCGCCTGCGGGAGGAGCTGAGGCTGCAGCACGAGCTGGAGCTCCAGGCCAGGCTGCAGCAGGCGGAGGAGGGCTTCCGCCAGGAGAGGGAAGGACTCCGGAGCAGCGCCTGGACGGAAGAGAGGGTGCAGGGCCTGGTGCAGGACCTGGAGCGGGCCCACCAGGAGCAGCTGCGGAGCCTGGCGGAGAAGCAGGAGCTGGAGAAGGAGGAGCTGAGGCAAGAGCTCTTGGAAAAGCACCAAAGGGAACTTCAGGAGGGACGGTAAGCAAAGCAGGGGACTCCAGTAACCAGGCACCCGCCGTCACTGGCTGGGTCTCTGGAAGTTCCAGTCCAGTCATTTAGGAAGGCCTGGTAAACCCAGACTGCAGAGTAGCTCATGGGGTGAGTTGAGTCTTTTTGGAATTTTCAGCCAGCTCTGACTTTGTTCATACATGAATCTGCTTTGGGGTTACTGGAGCTGTTGTGTTTTTTTTTTTTTTTTGTAAAAAAAAGAGGAAAGAATTCCTGGTATTAAGATTTACTGGATCTCAGCTGGGCGTGATAGATGTGATTCATATCTCAGACTGAGGCAGGAGGATCGCTGTGACTTTGAGGCCAATCTGGGCTACAAAGTGAGTTCAAGCCTAGTCTGAATTACATAATGAGATCCCATCATAAAAATAAGAAAAAAAAGAATGGTTCCAAATATGATTCCTTCTTAGTTCCATCCTGCTGCTTTTCGAGAAAACCTATTTATTAGCTGGATTCTGGGCAAAGTTACAATTCCTCTCAGAAATGGCTATTTGGGTTCATCTTTCTTATGTGAAATCTCAGGTACATTCGAGGGCCCTGGTGCTTCAGGCTCTGAGTGACATAGTGCTGATTTATTAAATAAGCAAAAGCAGAATGAATGTGATTGATTTGACTTATATGGTACATAGTATGCTTAACAAAAATGAAGGGATGTGGTGGTATACCTGTAATCCCAGTTACTCAAGAGATTGAGGCAGTAAGGTCGGTCACAAGGTTGAGGCCAGCCTGGGCAACTCAATGAGAACCCCATCTAAAAATAAAAAGAGCTGGAGATACAGCTCGGTAGTAGGGTGTTCCTGGGTTCAACCCCCTGTATGTCACAAACACACACACACACACACACACATACACATATTTTTCCCAAGTTAAGAGTTAGGTCAGTGAGCATTTCATGTGGTTTAAAAGTCTGTTAAGTACAGCCAAGAATATGCTAGGGAATTTGGTTCATTAATTCCACCCCCCACCACAGGAGAGATGTAAGCCTTCCACACTAAGCTGCCAGTCTTAGCTCTCAGAAATGAGATCCCTGCCCGTGCACATGGATCACAAAAGAATGAGCTAAGACCACGTTTAGAAAGCATTTCAGTTGTTTGCTCGGCAGCCTCCTCCCTGCACGGGGGAAATGTGTTTTGTTTGCTTCCGGAGTTGGCAGCAGTTTCAGTAATGCTGTATGTTGACCACATTTAGGGAAGAGATGGAAACAGAGTGTAATAGAAGAGCCTCTCAGATAGAAGCCCAGTTTCAGGCTGACTGTGCGAAAGTCACCGCGAGCTGTGAGACCGCGCTGCAGAGCCTGGAGGAGCGCTACCGCCGAGAACTGCAGGACCTCAGGGAGCAGCGGCGGGAAGAGAAGTCCCAGTGGGAGTTCGAGAAGGATGAGCTGGCCCAGGAGTGCGCCGAAGCCCAGGAGCAGCTGAAGGAGATGCTGCGGAGAGAGAAAGCGACCTCTCTGATCCTGACCCAAGAGAGGGAGATGCTGGAGAAGACGTACAAAGAACACCTGAGCAGCATGGTGCTGGAGAGAGAGCAGCTGCTGCAAGACCTGGAGGACCTGCGGAAGGTGTCTGAGAGCCAGCAGAGCCTGCTGTCCAGTCAGATCCTCGAGCTCAAGAGCAGCCACGAGAGAGAGCTGAGGGACCGAGAGCAGGTGCTGTGCCAGGCAGGGGCCTCGGAGCAGCTGGCCAGCCTGCGGCTTGAAAGGTTCCGTGAGGAATGTGACCGGGAGAAGCAGGAACTGGTGGCCCGAGTTGTGGCCATGGAGAGCGCACACCACGTCGCCTGTGAGAAGGCAGAGCGAGAGCAGGCTGAGATGAGCTCGGAGATCTGTAGGCTCCGGGATAAAATACAGGACCTGCAGCAGGCAGCATCTCCTGTCTCCGGGCTGCAGGGTGATGATCAGGCAACGGGAGGGGAGGAGGCGGAAGGAAGTGAAGCCCTGTCCCTGCTTCAGCAAGGGGAGCAGCTGCTGGAAGAAAACGGAGACGTCCTCCTGAGTCTGCAGAGAGCTCACGAACGTGCGGTAAAGGAAAACGTGAAGATGGCTGCTGAGATTTCCAGACTGCAACAGAAGCTGCAAGAACTCGAGCCAGGGTCACTAATGTCGTCCTGTTTAGAAGAGCCAGCGACTGAGCTTTTTGGAAATTCTGCAGAACGAGCAGAGCTGTTTTCACCGCAAAACCGAATGAAGCGAGTACATGGTGGAAACACACAGTGCATCCTAAATGATCTGCAAGACAGTGACACCCGGGACCTGGGCAGCACAGGGACGAGCTCTGCTCAGAGACGAGAGCTCAAAGCTGAAGAGTCTGAAGCCTCCGTGGAGAGTTTTTCTGAGCTTGAAAACAGTGAAGAGACCAGGACTGAATCCTGGGATCTAAAAAATCAGGTTAGTCAGCTTCAGCAGCAGCTAGTGATCTTACGGGCAGATTGTGACCGAGCCTCTGAGAAGAAGCAGGACTTGCTTTTTGATGTTTCTGTACTAAAAAAGAAACTGAAGATGCTCGAGAGAATCCCAGAGGCATCTCCCAAGTATAAGTTGTTGTATGAAGATGCTAGCCGAGAAAACGACTGCCTCCAGGAGGAGCTGAGAGTGATGGAGTCTCGCTATGACCAGGCTCTGGAAAGCAACAAAGAACTCACCGCCGAAGTGTTCCAGTTGCGGGATGAGCTAAAGAAAGTGGAGGAAGTGACCGAAACATACCTTAGCCTGGAGAAGAGTTACGATGACGTCAGAACAGAAAACAAAGAGCTGAATGTTCTGGTTCTGAGGCTTCAAGGGAAGATTGAGGAGCTGCAGGAAAGAGCAGACCTGCATCCTGACTCCTTCTCCTTGTGGGAAGCCCGGTTGGACAACCTGGAGGTCAAACCTGCAGAACAGGTTCTAGAAGTTGGTCAGAGGCTGGAAAAGTGCATGCCCAAGGTGACAAGCGTACACCGCATTATAGAAAAATGTAAACAAGAAAACCAGTGCCTGGAGCAGGGAAGCACGCAGCTCTTGGAAAAAGTAAAAACACATGAAATTGCCTGGTTACACAGGACCATTGAGACACATCAAGAAAAGTCCAAAATACAGAATCCAGTTATCCTAGAGGAAAACTCTGCTCTCCTAGGCCTTCAAGACAAACATTTTCAGCATCAGGCCACAATAGCAGAGTTAGAATTGGAGAAACAAAAGCTACAGGAGCTGACTAGAAAGCTGAGGGAGCGAGTCACTACCTTAGTTAAGCAAAGAGATATCCCTTATCAAGTGGAGAAGGAGGAAGAACTGAAATCCATGATGCATGACTTGCAAATCACATGCAGTGAGATGCAGCAGAAAGTCGAAGTTCTGAGGTAATGTATGTATGTCCTACGCCACACAGAATCCCGCAGAGCACCCGATCGACTCTAACTTCTGCCGCTTGCCCTGCCTAGAGAAACTAACCTGTTAGTCTCCAAGAAGAGAGCAGTTCCTTAGACCTCCTCCTGCTTCTGCATTGTATTAACAAGTAGAGTAACCTTGCTAGGAAGCCTTCCCTTCCTCAGAGCAAATGAATGTTGTGCATAAGAAGTGTGAAAGTTCAACATGGCGCACGCACGTGTGTGTGTGTGTGTGTGTGTGTGTGCGCGCGCGTGTGTGCTGTTTAAGCAGTGCATCCTCCCATGCGTCTCTCATTCCCTTCTAACACTTTCTGCATTTGAATGGAGCTGTTGTTTTGCTCAATGTTAGTTACTTTTCTCATTTGGATGAAACATATGAGAGTGAATGCCTTTTGTGTATTATTAACTCACTTGGTAGCTAAGAATTCTCTTATACTAATATAGGAAAAATAGTTCTTCACTTACATCATTCAGTGTGCATGCTGGTGTCCTATAACAATAAAAATTTCTCTTAGAACATACAAATTTTACCAAGAAGTCACAAAATCTAATAAGTATGCTTGAAGAATGAAGACATAGGCAGAAACAATTTGAACCACTCCCTACTTGATTTTCTGAAATATGATGGCATTAATTTGCTAGCAAAATTGGTTTTTTAAAAAACTTGTAAAATATTACGTATTATATCTTCAGTATATTAATGATATGAAACAAAAATTATTTTAATTCTGAATGTAGTTATTTCTTTTTCTGAGACCATTTTTAGTTCAAAACATTAGAATGCAATACATAAGATCACAAAATAAATAGTATACATATTTCAACGTGGCCCTTTGATTTATGTTTTAAATTTTTTTCTCCATAAGTATGTAGGGGCCAGAAACTAAAGCTCGTGCATCTTGCTAACACTGCTAATGTGTATTCAGTTGAGGCAGAGAAAAATGGAGACATTGCTCAAAGCAATGTGCTTGGCATTAAGAAAACCAGCAACCAGAATTGGCATTTGTGTCAACTCATGTTTTCAAGCTCACATTTTTTAAGCTACACTTTCCTAACGACTTTTAGCGTAATTCCTGCTTCCCCAAAAAAGTGAATCAGTTTGTCATAAGTAATAAGTAACTTAGTAATTTCCAAGTACTAAGAGACTACTAATTTAGACTTCTTCTGACTGGCAGGGAATACTTACTTTATTGAAAGTTACTAGAAAATATTTCCCAAATTTGCCAGATGACTGCCTTGTTATAACTCTTTTTAAAAATCTCTGTACTTCAGATATGAATCTGAAAAGCTTCAAGAGGAAAATTCTATTTTGAGAAGTGAAATTACTACTTTAAATGAAGAAGATAGCGTTACTAATCTGAAATTAAATGGCTCTCAGGAAGAAATGTGGTAAGACATAGTACACTTAAATTTTCTTAAGACATTTAGCCAAAACTGAAAAGCTATTTACCTTCAATTTTTAAAACCTAATTCTTAAATTGTCATTGTTCCTTCAGGCAGAAAATAGAAACTGTAGAACAGGAAAAAATGGAAATTCAGAAGATGGTTGAAAATTTAAAGAAACAGGTAAGGAAACACCTACTATTTTCCTAGATTTCTTGATTCTAAAATTTTTATTTGAAATAGAGTAAATATGTTACTAGAATAACATTACTTATGATGGAAGCCTGTAACTTCTGACTTTGAAATTGGAAACTTACTTTATATTGAGTCTAAATTAGATTTATGTGTTTTGCAAAATAATGTATGTATTATTTCTTTGGGAATGAGGAGACCCAAATACCAGCTCCAGCCCTTGTGTAGTTTCTTTTTTCTTTTCTTACCAGACTAAAAGCAGAAAGTCAAGGGTAAAACTTTACAGATATAGACTGCCAGCTAATCAGCATATCGCTTCGCAGAACTATGATTTATTCAGATGGCTTGTGTCATTCAGTGCTCATTTTATATACTCTTACAATGTGTAATGCACAAATATAGGAAAGCCATTTAAGACTATGTGTGAAAGAGTCAAAAGATAAGGACATACTTGGAAAAGAATACTGTCAGCAGCCAAGCTGTCAATATCCAAACTGTATTTTATACTCTTACAACAAATGGCAAAACTGAGTTGAAAACAGGCAATCAATGTGAATAATCAAATCATAAAAACATACAGCATAGAAAAAGCTGGTTATCCTCACAATGATTAGTAATATTTAAATAAGATTCCCCACACACACAATGCCTATAATCCAGTTTTTGTTTTTTTGGGTTTTTTGGGGTTTTTTGCTTTTGAGACAGGGTCTCCCTATGTAGTCATTTTTCCCCTATTAAGCTAGAAAAAAAGTTTAAAGGTCGATAATATCTAGTATTAAAAAAATGTATGAGGAAATAAGAAATTATTGATGGGATTATGAATTGGTAGCACTGTAAGGGAGACATTTTAGGGATATCAAAACAATAATATATATTCATCCTTTCTAATCCAGCAAATCACTTCTAAAAAAAAAAAAAAGATCCTAAATACAACATGCTATCATGTATAAATGGATTTTCCACAAGTTCATTTTGTTTCTTCCTAATTAAACCTATATTCCTATCAGTGCAAACCTGCATTCTTATCAGTGCACGAGTGGATGAATGCATTATGGAAAATCTTGCTACATGGAATATTTTCTAGCCGCTAAATACATAGCATGTGGTGGTTTCTATACACACCAGCTTAGAAAAAGATAAGCATCTGCAAGATTTTATGGGTGGAAAAAATGGGCTGTGCGAATGTGGAATGATCCATTTTTTTTTCTAAAATGCAAAGAGACCTCTATATGTGTATGGGTTTCATGCATGCATAGAAAATGATCTAGTTGCATGTATCCCCTGCCGTGAGCATTGGGATGCCCCATGGAGGGAGTTAGACTTGTGTCCTACTTCTTCATGCACTTCTGAATTGGTGGAATTTGTAATAATGAGTATGTATTCCTTCTGTCACTACATGTATACATTTTTTAAACTTTACATAGAAAGGGAAAAAATAATTAGGCTCTAAATCTGTTTTTCAGCAGAAGCAGGGTAAGAAGTTTTTAAAACTTACTTCAGTTTTAATTAGATTTCAGATTTGAAAATCAGAAACCAACAGTTGGATTCAGAAAATGCAGAACTTAGCCAAAAGAATTCTCAAAACCAGGAAGAACTGCAAGAACTTAATCAGCGTCTGGCAGAAATGCTGTGCCAGAAGGAAAAAGAGCCAGGAAACAGTATATTGAAGGAATGGGAGCAAGAAAAATCTAATCTGAAAAAAGAACTGGAACATTATAAAGTACAGGTACAATCTATACCTCCTAATAGTTTTTTTTAAAGAAAATTCCAAGAAATGGAAGAAATGTTTGTAAAAAATTTCTTATCCACAAAGCCTTAATAATTAGAACAGTATGATAATGGCATATTAATGAATATTAATATAGATATTAATGTTAATTATCTAGATAGATAAGCAAAACAGAATCTAGAATTTAACCCAACTCAAACTCAGTACAGTTAGCTCTCTGTCATATGTGGATTCTACATCCATAGGTTCAACCAACACCTATTCAAAAATATTTTTTAATTGCATCTATGCTGAACATGAACAAAATTCTTTTTCTTGTTATTCCCAAAACAACACTGTGTAAGTTATTTATCTAGCATTTACCTTGTGCTGGGTATTCTGAGTAGCCAGGAGATGAGTTAATGAATCAAGAGACTGAGGTTCTATGTAAATACTCTGCCACTTTGGATAAGGAACTTGAGCCTCTGAGGATTTTGGTATTTGAGGTGGCCCTGGAAACAGTCCAGATGGATACCAACGATGACAGTCTGTAACAAAGCTGGCTTCTCAACTGCTAGGGTGAAGGTGGACTTTTTGGCTTTTTTTTTTTTTTTTTTTTTTTTTTTTTGTACTGAGGATCGAACTCACAACCTCATGCTTACCAGGCAGGTGCATATGCTGCTGAGCTAAATTCCCAGCCCTGAAGATGGACTTTTTAAATAAATAGTGTCTGGCCAACTGGATAGACATCTGGAAGTAGATACAATTAGATCCATATTTCATAACATATACAAGGATAAATTGAATTTGGAGTCTAGCTATAGAAGATTAAACTGTAGTAGTAGTAGAAAAAAAAATGAGAGCGAATTTGTCCTTAACACTGATGTTTAGAAAGACTATTGGTGGTGACACTTGCCTGTAATTCTAGCACTCCGGGAGGCTGAAGCAGGAGGACTGCATGGGCAGTGGCACTGAGCCCAGCATGGGCAATTTAAGTCAGGATGTGTCTCAAAAAGTGGGCTGGGACTGTTGCTCAGTACAGAGGCCTTGGGTTCAATCTCCAGTGACACCAAATGGATGGGTGGGTGGGTGGGTGGATGTGTGTGTGGGCGGGCAGGTGAGCCGGCAGACTGGCTGGCTATAACTCAAAATCCAAAGGCCATAAAAGAAAAATTACATTTTTTAAGAAGTTTGTATGCCAGGAAAGCATGGTAGCGTGTACTTGTAATCAGTAGCTACTGCAGAGACAGAAGCAGGGTGTCCACAAGTTAAGGCCAACCTGGACACATTAGTGAGACTGTCTCAAAAAATAAAAATGGCTATACCCTTGGTTCAATCCCTAATCAAGCAGTCAGCTTGTTAAAATTTTGCATGGCACAAAATAGTCTAAAGACAACTGACAAACTCACATAAAATAGTTTAATATAAATCACAGAGAGAAGAGTTAATATCTCTACTAGTAAAGAACTCTTAAGAGACATAAGAACAAATCTGAGCAAAGCAAGAGAGAGACATGTACAAACGACTCATAAAAAAGATAAAAATGCCCCTTAAACCTATCAAAAATACTGAAAATCATTCATAGAGAAGTGCAAATTAAACAATACTATATATGATTCCTCACCTAAAAGGCCATAATTAAAAATCTGACAATGTTTTCTGCTGACAAAGCTGAAGGAAACGGATTATCGTATCATTGCCCAGCAATCTCACTTCTAGGAGTCTCCCCTACAACAACGTGGAAATTCATATGAATAGATTGTTCACTGTAGCATTGTTCCTACAGCAGAATACTATCATCTAGATGTTGAATACATAGAGAAGTGGTTGAGTAAATGTGGTGGGTACATTCATACCATGGATGGTAAAATAAAAAGCTACCTATATGAAATGATTTCTAGCACATAGCATTAAATGAAGAAAGTGCAAAAGAGTATTGGTAGTTATGCCTTCACGCAAGTGAGAAAGAAGGAGACATTAGAAAATACAAGAAACACGGAATGATAATCCAGAAACTGATGAGATGGTTACCTAATAGAAAGTAGTGGGAAAGCAACGAACAGAGCAATAGGAATGTAGTAAAAGGGATGAAGAAAGGCAGTGACACTTCTCTGAGTTTATCTTTGCAACTCATAATCTGTGTGTGGGGGGGGGGGAGTCTTTAAATACTCTCAAAATAAATGCACAATGAAGATCAGGGGCTGGTGTAGACTATTAAGAAACATAAACATTAACAAATAAACCTAAGAATGGGACTAACAGCACACTGGAGAAGAAAAAACAGAAATTTGGAAATTAGTATCTTGACTAAATATTGTCCAGACTAAAGACAAAAATGCTGTATGCAGATGCTAGAATCATGCCAGTAACTGATTTTCATGGGAGTATGAGTCAGTAATTCTATAGTTGCTTCAATATATACTAAAATTGAAAAAGTAAGTAAGTATGTTATAGAGAGTAAGAGCTGGGTTTCTTACTGTTGGAGAAGGAAGTTACCAGTGAGGGCTGAGCTGAACCCTCTGATGTTGGTCTGTGATCTGGGGCATTAGTATGAACTCGCGATGTGTCTGTATAGACAGAACCAGAGACACAGAACACAGCTGTGTGTGTGTGTGTGTGTGTGTGTGTGTGTGTGTGTGTAGGGGGCACACCCAGGTCTTGGTTTCTAAGCCCCATTCTCCTGTGAAAGGAACCAGAATCCCATGGAAAAATCATTGATTACCAAGCTGAGACTGAGAAAGTGCAAGGTGAGATGAGCCTAGAACTTCTCATGGTGCAAACAAGAAAAATACGCTTTAAAGAAAAGATAGGAAAAGTCAAGAGAGCACAGACCCCAGCCTGAAGGAGCTCTTGAACCATCTGATCAACAAAGGTAGTCTAGGATAAAGCAAATATAATACCCAGAATCTAGTAAATATCTAAGTCTATATTAGCATAAAATTTGATAAATTAACTGAGAGACAACAGCTCTTTCTTACAGAAATCTAATGAATAAATGTAGAAAGAAGAAAACAGAAAAACCATCCTTAAGCAAACAGCTAAGTGATTATTATAGCCAAAACCCATGGACACACACTAAAATCAATACACAGGAGTTTGAGGAGGAACAGGATTGGCATAGTCTGAAAGTATCTCCCAAGGAGAATAACTTTACCTTGGAGAAACGTGTTAAAACTCCCTTAGCAGTTGTGTTCATGCCATTTAAATGGAAAGTTGTTGAAGACAGCATTGGTTAGACCGATGGCACGTAAGGTTAAATGATCATAACCCAGCATGTCATTGAATGGGTACTGCTGTTTCTCTGCTGCTGCCTTTTGGGAACCTAGTCAGTCTCTCCAGCCTGAGTGAAGTGTCTGTTGCCTGACTTCTTTGTTTTCCTCCTAGTCTTCCACATTAGTGTCTTCTCTGGAGGCGGAACTTTCGCAAATGAAAATGCAGACCCACATGGTGGAGCAGGAAAACCTCCTTCTCAAAGATGAGCTGGCGAAAATGAAACAAGTAAGGCAGCTCACTGTTTCAGGGGCTTCGTGGGACAACACAGAACTGGTGGTCTGATGTTTTTAGCCACCAAATCTCCCATGCCCCAAGTCCTGTCAACTGGCTTAGTGCTTAGTAAAATCAAGGACTTGGAGTACAAGTCTGTTTACAAAGGCTAATTCTCTATGCTTTGTTCTGTGGTTCTGTGTAGTTCTATAACTTGCTTATGTGACAGGTCCTAACATCCCATGAATATAAATGAATCCCAACTGCTTCAGCTTAAAAAATTCATTGTTTTACTTTCTCTCAGCCAGGTGATAAGATAACATTTCTTTGTCTAAAAAAAGGTGGCTTTCTTGCTCATAACATTCATCACTGCATCCACTCTGATTTGTAAGGACACATATAAAATAGTTCCCTCTTAAACTTCCTCCCGATAACAAGTTTGAAGCATCTGACCTAAGCAGAATAAACCCCACAGCTCTGTGAGGGGTACACTCTCACTGAAAAATGTAGCTTTCAGAGTTCCACAGAAAGACCTGATTTTAAGTAGAAAGGAATATAATACTGTTCCCTAAATACTGCCCTATTTTATTCTTTTCATTATGTACAGGAGTCTTTCAGTTGAAGCAACACTGATTCGTAGGAGGATTTAGTTCCATTTTATTCATTTGCTCCATCCACAGATTACTTTAATATTATGGCACCCTAGTTGAGCACGGTGGCACACACTTGAAGTGCTGCAGTCTGGGAGGCTGAGGCAGGAGGATCAAAAGTTGGAGTCCAGGGCCGGGGATATAGCTCAGCAGCACAAGTGCCTGCGTGGCAAGCATGAGATTGTGAGTTCAATCCCTTGTACAAAAAACAACAACTAAATTGCCTAGGCAGTTTAGCAAGACCATCTCAAAGTATTAAAATAAAAAAGGGGGGGGGCCAAGTATATGGCTCAGTGCCAAGGCTTAGGTTCTATCCCCATTACCCCCCTACACACAAAAATTAATGGCACCTTTAGATCCTTTTTTTGTTGTTTGAAAGTAAGGATTTCATTTCCTTTTTTTTTTTTTTTTTTTTTTTTAGTGCCAAGGATTGAACTCATGACCTCACCCTTGCCAGGCAGGCACTTATGCCACTGAGCTAAATCCCCAGCCCTACCTTTAGATCCTTAAATTATAAAATATTTGTTCTTAAATCTGTTCAGTCTGTAAGCATAAATGTGTTCTTCACCTGAATGCTGAAACACTGAATGTAGTTTATGTTTGTGTTCATTTCTAATTGACTCATGTAAACGTTGCTTACCTAATAGGATTATAAATGTGCAGGGTATTTGTGTCTCTGGTAATGCCCCATGCAGTCCTGATACCCCGCAGGTGCTTGTAAGAACTTTAGTCAAGTTCTACTGCAACCAAAGAAACTGTCCAACACAAACATACAGAAGTTAAAATTCAGTTTTCTGTGGTATCTGAGAATCCCAAATCTGTCATTACCAACTTTATGCTAAATTAACTTGGGCACCCTTTTATTTTATACATTTGGAAAGTCTGTTGTTCAGTCTTGGAAATGATCGTAAGCAGTTTCAAAACCGTAGCATGGGACATGCGTGCTTTGTAACACTGCTCAGCTAGCGAAGGAAAAGAGTGGAATTAGGAGAGATGGGAATACCGTGCGGTACATTTTGTTACATGTTTTTAACAGGCATTGGTATAAACAGTAAGATGGAATAACAGTGAGGTTTGCCCGCCTTTGGTAGGAAAATTGCTTTTTTGGATACCAGGGCATTGAGTAAAGTTGTGACAGCCCATCATTGGTATCATATGACTTGGACTCATGTGCTACCCAGTATACCATGACTTATGTAGAGCTCACGCAACACTTTCATATATGCTACCTGCTGCATTGAAAAGAAACAGCATCTGCGAATTTGCATACTCATTCAGTAGACCCCCAAATTGGTGTCAAGCTTTCTGGGTGCTCACAAAGTTGTGGTGGCAATAAGTGGATAAAGGAAGGCTTTCCTTAAATCAATGTCAGATGCTTCAAAATACATTTTTCTATATCCTCCAACTTGTTCAGATTTGTAGGTATGTTGGATTCGTTGCAGTTGGAGACAAGATTCAGCTGGTAAACTGTTTTGTCCTATTGCTAAAGCTAAATATGAAAGAATTTCAGGTTCAGTACAAAGCTGGCCATATCATAATGATAAGAACTGAAGATGAGGGGTTGGATACACAGGAAGAAAGTGAAAGCTTTCACAAACTATGGGAAAGGGGTACACAGTGTAAGAAACAGCCTCTTTAAAGGAGTGGTTCTCAGTCAGGCTAGGGGGTAAGGATTGCTCCCCAACCCCAGGACATTTTTGGTTTTCATCATTGGGAGAGGTAATATTACTGGCACCTAGTTGCTAAAGCCAGAGATGGTGTGAAACATCCTAAAACATACAGGACAGCCCCCTCCCCCCAAAATTATTGAGTCCAAGGTGTCCAGCAGTATCAGCACTGATGCTGAAAAATAATAGAACCAACTGCTTTGCTATGGTCCCATATGGTAGAGCAGAGGAAGCCAGCATGTCCTACTTGGGCACCTCTCTAGGAAGGTCACATGGGACAAGCTGAAAAATACTGCTGGACCCTTAAACCTGCCCTTGTGTTGCTACTTTGAATGTGGCTGCTGCCAATGTTATAGTCTTGACTGAGATTGTCTTTGGGAAAAGAATTCCCAGGTTAAAAAGTACGGAGAAGTTGTTAGATTGATGGCAGAATATCAGTGCGTTACTCTACCCGAACCAAAGTGGAAAGTGAGGATCCTTATTAATGATGTCTTTTCATGTCCATCTGCACAGATATTTCGGCCACCAACAGGGGAACAGAGAAAAGCCAAGGGGAAAGAGTTTGTTAAAGTGAATTCTAGTCTGTAGAGTTTATAGGTCCCTATCTAGATAGGGAAATCTCAGCAGCCATGGAAATGCACTGTTTATAAATACCATGCATCTCTGTAAATACAGGCAGGAGGCGATGCATGGCTCATCCATGTCTCTCTTACAGCTACACACGTGTCCTGACCTGTCGGACTTCCAGCAAAAAATCTCTAGTGTTCTAAGCTACAACGAAAGACTGCTGAAAGAAAAAGAAGCTCTCAGTGAAGAACTAAATAGCTGTGTGGATAAGGTAGTATGAGCAGTAAGAGTTCACCATCACCGTGGGGTGGTCCTGGGCTGGACAGTAATTCACAGGCCATTTGAGCGTGATCATCCCAGAGTTTGCTGGAATAGGAAACTCAGAGTTCAGAGATGGTGTGACTGTCCCTGGGTCTTATATATAAGGTTTGTTTATATATTCTACATATATATATAAACAAACCTTATATATAGAATTATGTAGAATATATATATTCTACTTACATATATATTCTACATAATGGAGTTTTCAATAATCTAAGATCTACTTCATAGTCACACACTTTTTTCTATTCTGTTTTCCCTAGCAGGTCCATAACTACTGCTTTCTCCCCACCTACCTTGTGGACATTTTTTTTTTTCTGTTACAGTACAAGCTTGAAACTTCTCATTTATCTTCCAGTTCATCACTTCCCACTCAAAATATGAGGCAATGAGGGGAAAAAATATCTATATCTATATTCTCCAAAAAAGAGAAGATTCCTCACAATCAAGAGAGTCATGAAAACTACTTCCTTATTGGACCTTGCTCTGCTCTGCCATTTGCTCTGGACATGTTAGTGGAGGCCTAGACCTGGAGGCTAGATGTTTGCAAAACTACCCTCTTAGCTTTCTTTTCTCCCTGAAACAGTTGGCAAAATCAAGGCATTTGGAACACAAAATTGCTGCCCTGAAGCAGGAACAGACATCTTGGGAGCAGGAAAATGAGGCCCTGAAGTCCCGGCTGGCAGACTCACAGGACAAGGTGTGTGTGTGGACCATTCCTGTTTCACCTCCACGTTGACTGTTTTCCTCCATCTTCCAACAGATAGCTTAATGGGAACAGTGTCCCAGGTGGGAGGGACCCCAGAAGGCTCACAGTAATTCCATGGGACCTAACTTGACCTAATGTTCAGAATGTGGTAAAGTTATACGAACAATATTTCCCACAAAGTCCACTGATTATGAGATTACTTATTATGAAAACTTGAGGATAATGTACAAAAATTATTACTATTCCTAAATTTAGAAATAGTGTGTCTGAAGCAGGTCCATGCCCAATTAAAGAGCTTTCATTCCTTTTATACATTTAAGTGTATTTATTGAAACCTATTTGAGATATTAATGGTGAAGATTCTACAAATATGTATTATTTTCAATTAAGTTCCTTCAAAACCAACACTGAGGCTAAAGTTTCTACCAGATTCTAAGAATGAGACCATTTTCTATTGATTGGCATTTATTGGCTCTCTCAGCTGTCCCTTGGTTCTACCAGGTAACTATCAGCAATATGCTGCTCCAGGCATAGCTTACCATCTTCCTAAATATGCTTTAGCATCCTACAAATAAATATATCCTGGGTTTCCAGGATATTATACTTGTCAGAGAACTGGATGTTGTAAAGAGAAACAGAAAGGACCTTGGAGTTGTTTTATCTTTGTTCATTCATTGCTGGACACGCTGGAGGGTTGTAGTAGTGGCGTAAGACTGTTCTTATCATGCAGGTTCAGGGTCTAGAAGATACACTGCAGAACACCAACCTTCAGATGTCCCGAATTAAATCTGACCTTCACAGGACTCAGCAGGAAAAGGAGGCTTTAAAACAGGAAGTAATAGCTTTACAGAAACCACTTCACAGTGCTGGTGACAAGGTGATTTCTTTTTTGTTTTATTGAGTTACAAGTTATTTATGATAAAGAGTATAAGTTTTGGCCTCTAGTTTGATGAATTTTACATGTAGTTATGTACGTGTAAGTGAATATTATTGTGTATATATAGTATAGTTAGATATATATAAAATAGAAAGGAGGGCCCTTGTATATGTTTGTGTCACCCCCACTTGGATCATTTCTGGCACCCAGTCTGTTCCCTGGTGTCCCTTCCACTTGATAACCTCAAGGGACCCACTTTTGTACCCTCTGTGTCCGCAAGTTAGGGAAGCTTGTTTCTGAACTTCGTATCAGTGTCACTGTCATTACACCAGAAAGGTCATTTTGGTGTTGAACAAGTTGAAAAGATCATGGCTGAGTTGAGTTTCACAGTAATCAAACTAAAATATTTTTAGACTGTTTGTAAATGATAAGAACATTCATGTGACCCTAAAAATTAAGCCAAGCAAAACATTGCAAGAAATTAATCTAGGAACACATATGTACATACACACACACACAGAGCAAAAAAGTAAAATTTCTACTGCAAAGAAAAACTGTGGCATTAAAACAGTAGAACTGAACAGTAGGAGCTAATTTAATTCATCATGCTATAATGGGTTGTTGCTCTTATGATATCAGCAAGTCCAGGAGGAGCTGGGTAAGGGCTTGGCCAGCTACACATGATCGTTAGAAACCACATCTCGACTTAAAATATCACAATGCTGCTTAATCTGTGTGCAGATAAATTAAGTATGGTGTTACGAATGCTACTCTGAGGGCAAATGTTAAGATTTTTGTCCTACAATAAAAGTAGGAATGAATTCCTGTTTTTTAAAAGCTTGGTGGTATTTTTAAAATAAGATCATTTCTATTTTAAAATTTTTCTTCTGGGCTGTTTTTCTCAAAATGAGACTGTACCTTTTTTGTTTTTTTTCATATTTGGCTTAAAAGGAAAGAGTTTTTATCTAGTTGCATTACCTGTTTTTGAAAAGTTATTTTTAGGATAAAAATAAAATATCCTGGTAGCTTAAAGCATATTCCTGAATCTAGGCCTCAATTATGTGGACAGTGTGTGCTTTGAATTCTAAAAAGAGAGATGATTGCATATATGAACATAAAAACAGAGCCTGGCCTGTGAGCTTTCAGGTTGGCAGTGCCTTCCAGAGTGACCTTTCTCTCTTCTGGTAATGAAAAGAATACTGCATTGCCGGGATTCAAAGCCAGCTTCCTACCAACAGGGCAACTTTTAAGCCACCAGCTATGCACTTGCATCCTTTCTTGAACTGGAATTCATATTTCGATCATTTGCTATTAGGCTGGGCATGGTGGCTCATGCTTGTAATCCCAGCACTTGAGAGGCTGAGGCAGGAGAATCACTGCAAGTTTGAGGCCAGCCTGGGCTACATACCGAGTTCAGGCCGACCTGAACTGTATAGTGAGACCCTATTAAAAATCATTTGCTATTGAAGTTATCTGGGCTGTTTTGTTAAAGACCATATTAAATCTAGTGCTCCCAAACCTTTTGTTTAAAAATCAAATTCCCAATGTACTCTCTGGTTCATACCCATGACTATGTACGTATTTGAAGGCAAAGGTAAAGGTTTACTAAGAATCGTCATTGCGTGGTGTCTATCTGCCAATTCCCCACAATGAATCATTATGTACTTATAAATAAGTACTTAAAAAAAAAAAAAGAATTGTCACTAGGTAAATAGGACACTTTTCTGCAGCAGAAATTGGCCATCGTGTGTTTAATGCCGCAATTCTCTCTTAAGACCTGGGCCCTGGAAAAAGCCACACATCTCTCAGGGGCCCAGAGCCAGCAGCAAAGGCTGTCTTGGGAGAGGCTGGAACACCTGATGCATGAGGAACAGCAGCCGCTTTGGCAAGAGAAGGACAGGCTCCAGAGCGTGGTGCAGAGCACCAAGGCGGAGCTCTCGCACTCCAGGGAGAAGGTAACTTGAAAGGCTGCGTGGGGTCGCCAGGCTGAAATGCTTACTGTGATGTAAAAATGCAGCTTTGCTGTGACAGAATGGGTCTGGGGTTCAGATCTGAGTATCCTGCTAGAGCAGACTGATTCTGGGAATGCATAATTTATCATTTACTTGCATATGATTTTACTCTGATACGTTTGTAAGACAAGTTTTAGTTTATGGAAGCAGCTCTCTACTAAATCTGATTTTAACACGTCAAAAACATACACTCACAGAAATTGTTAAACATCTATTCTTCATTCAGATAGACTAGCTGCCCCAGTCAGTATTTGCAAAAAAAAAAAAAAAAAACCCCAGCAGGATTAGACTCAGGCCTTGTGGGTCTCAACTCCCTCATTGTAGGAGGAAAAGGAGCCCCGTTTTACAGGCTCAGCATGTCAAGGTTAGAGTGGTTTTTAAAGGTCACCTTTTCTACCCATCAAGCACTGTGGATGCTTCATTCCTTTACCTCTGCTTTGCGGTTGACCATTCGTATTTAACCAGTGCTCTGGCTCCTCTACCAAGGAGGAACTCTCTGAAGGGACTCTGGTTGTCTTTTAGGACTCTGTGCGATCCTCTGTTCTCATGGGTGCTTTGAGGGGCACAAGACGTGGTCCTGTCCTCTTGGAACTTGCCAGACACAAAGGCACATTTCAGTTATGAGCAGCCTGGTACAGAGCTGGGAGATTGTCATCTCACTTGCTGCTGAAAGTTTCACTCATGCCAAAGCCCTATAAAGGATCTTCTCAAAAATCCCTAAAAGCTTCTAGAATTGACAAGCTGGACCAAAAGGTCTTTTGTTGTCACTCTTGGTTTTGAAATGGGTCTCACCACACTGCCTAGGCTGACTTTGAAGTCCTGGATTCCAATGATCCTTCCAATTCAGTTTCCCGAGTAGCTGGGTCTCCAGGCCTGCCTCACCATACCTGGCTAGGAAAGAATTTTTAATAATCACAGGACCCAAGGGCTAAATAAGAACTTTCCTTGTGTGTGGTGTTTGTGTTTCCTGGCCGGGTGATTACCTGAGCAGTTGTTTATATTTGTTTTTGCTAGGTCCGCCAGCTGGAATCCAGCCTTCTGCCCCTTAAACACCAAAAACATCTCAACCCATCAGGTACTGTGAAACCCACAGAGCAAGAAAAGTTGAATCTAAAGAGAGAATGTGAACAGTTTCAGAAGGAACCATCGCCCGCTCACAGGAAGGTGAGTTTTCAAAAGTATGTGCTGTGTGTCTAATGTTCCCTAGAGTGTGTTTTTCACCCTGCAGGATTCTAGGGAGATGATTGTATTTTGATTCTTCCTTTTATCTCTTTATGTCTCTATAGGCTCATCAAAACAGTATTATAGTTCTTTTGGATTGAGAAATGGTTGAAAAGAAAAATGCAGGCCAGGGGTTTAGCTCAGTGTTGTAAGTGCCTGCCTGGCAAGTGCAAGGTCGTGAGTTCAATCCCCAGTACCAAAAAACAAAACAGAAAAAGAACAATGCGTTTGAAGGTTTCATGGGGAAGACAGTTCATCATCACTATTGTAAGACTTTGTAAACTGGCATAATATATGTAGCCTACACAGTGGAAACATCTCACTATATACTGTATCAGTTAGCTGGTGCTGTGTAACAAAACATGTGGCACCTACAGTTTCTGTGGGTTGGAACCAGAAGCAGCTTAGCAGGGTGTGATGTCAGCCAGGGCAGTGGTCACCTGAAGGCTTTGCTGAGGCCAGAGGATCTGCATTCCAGGCTCTCCTCTGACTTACCCAGAGGCTTCTGTTTCCTGCTAGCTAAATGCCTGAGACTACAGCTTCTTGTTTCCTGGACAGGCAGACATCCAAGCTCAAAATACCAAGACAAGCTGTAGGGTGTTTGAGATTATAGCATCAGAAGTCACACACTGTGCTTTCTGCTGCGGGCTGTCTGTACACAGACTAAACCAGGCAGTGGGGATCCTCGCAGGCCCGTCTCTTGGAGTCAGGGTTCAGACCATGTTAACCTGAGGATGGTGGAGGTCACTTGTCTTTTCTTTCCTAAACCAAAACTAAGTTTTCAGTATCATATTCCTCATGTCAAATAATATGGTTTATTTAACAATCCTGGAGGAATGAATAGCCTTACTTTTGTTATAAAATACTCATGTAATACCTTGCAAACATTTCAACCATTCGCAGCAAGAAGGCTGGTAGTGATCTAAGATAAAATGTCACTGAATTTCAGTTCCTTTTGAGCAGTTGTGACAGTGTTCCTTAGCCACTTGTCAAAGGAAAAATCTTACGAGAGGTTTTAAAATAACTTGAAATGGGCCTGGAAATGTTCCATTTCTTCTTAACAAATCTTGCTGTTCTCCTCAGCTTTTTTGATAGAAGCCAACGTTAGCTTTCTACAATAGTGTCATGCTTTCTATTTAGCAATATTTTGAAACCAATATCCTGGAGTTCATTTGATTCTTCCTGAATTAAAAAAATTACAAAAATGGATACACATAAAATCTTCAAATTTCATCTTTAAAACTGAAAAAAAAAGTGTCACATAAATTTTTCATTTATGTACTCTCAAGAGCTCACCCCCTCCAAGATCCAATAGTAGCAGATCATTGAATCAATTTAGTGAAAAATACCATTTTTTTATTAATAAAATACTCTAGGAAGTAGCAGTTTATGGCTCATGGTAAGGAGAAATCTTTCATAAGCATTTTCTTCGGGTGATAACATAGCTACAGTTGTCCACACAGATACGTGGAGGTGTGGATACTGTGTTATAAGAAAATCCTGTGGTGTTTTCTGTGGGGTTTTTGGGGGGTTTGTTTTTTGTTTTTTGCATTGGGTGGCATCAAAGTTTAGAAGCCAGGTAGATGCCCCCATCCTAGATTACTTAAATAGCACTGCCTTGTTTGTTTTTTGCATTATTGAAATTTCTTGGCTTTCAGGACTAGAGATTTTTGACAAACAGATTTATCAAAATAAAAGTAGAACAATTTGAATTTTTGTTTGTTTTTTGTTTTGTTTTGAGTACCAGGAATCAAACTCACAACCTTGTACTTGCCAGGCAGGCACTTATGCTGCTGAGCTGCTGAGTTTTTGTTTTGGTTTTTTTAAAAAAAGGAATTCTGTTTTTTAATAGGTCAGTCAGATGAATGCCCTTGAACGAGAATTAGAAACAATTCATTTGGAAAATGAAGGCCTGAAAAAGAAACAGGTGAAACTGGATGAGCAGCTAGTGGAGGTAAGTATTTAAGCAAACGGCCTTCACTGTGAAAAATATTTTAATATATGAATGAGACATTCATCAGGAGAGACTAGCCTTGGCATTGAGTTCCTGCTGTGAAAATCTACACCTGCCAACCTGCATTCTTTGGCCTATTTTGCCAATTTATTATTTAATACAGTTCAGGCTGCCCTCAAACTCACTTTGTAACCCGGACTGGCCTCAAACTTGCAGTGATCCTCCTGCCTCAGCCTCCCAAGTGCTGGGGTTACAGGCATGCGCCACCATGCCCAGCTAATACCGGTTTGATTTTTGAGTACCATTGTAGGATATAATGTATATCATTATAGAATGTGAAACAACTTAAAACCTTCCATAATAAGTTAAAAATTTCATTGAGATATTTGGCTTTTAGTAAATGAAAATGTTGTCAACATTTTGTGAATTGCAAAATGTATAAACAGTAGAGAATTATAAACAGAAAAAAATCTTTGCATTCTTAAAATATTTGTATACATTGTATTTTTTAAGTCAGAATACAGGAAAGAAGAACTGTTTCAATATTTTCTTTTATAAAGCTGGATACAAGCCAAGGTAACTTTAGAAAGTAATACACAGCTTTTCAATGTGCAATATGGATGAGCATATCATGTTGACATTTAAACAACCACTAAAGGTTCCTGGAAATTTTATGTTGTCTGATTTATCCACAAATGGGGAGATTAGTGAAACTATAAATAGTGAAACCCAAACCACGTTTTCTGACAGCCTATAATAAATGCATTCCAAATCTTGAGCTGCAGCCTGTGCTTAGATGTAGATATGCTTTCCTGATGAAATAATTATATACCCTAATGAGTAAGCTATCCGAAGCCAAGCCTGATGTGTCTAGCAACAAACTGAGAGGAGCAGGCTGTAATCAATCACCACTGCACGCCCTCCAGATGCCCCGCCAGCAATCTGCCCCTTCACCCTCTCTCCAAGCCCCATTTATAGCATTCGCCATCCTAAGCAGCTCCCCACATCTTCCCCTGGATCTAGTAGTAAATATTTGCTAATAGATAGCAAAAATGGAGTGTTCTTGCCACTGGAACTAAATAAGGAAAAAAAGGAGGAACTTTCTATTTAAACACTGGAAAGAATATTTCATGTACTATCATAATAAGACTCATTAAGATTTAACTATACATTTATATGGATTGGGTTTTTTAACAGTTCTATTGATATATAATATACATACTATACAATTTAATGTTTTGGGGCATGTTATTCAGTTTTTAAAAGGTGATAAATATTTATAGAACACAAAACATGCCTTTTTAACCATTGTTAATTTTAAAATTTAGTGGTATTAATATATCATTTCCAAAGCCTTTCATCACTTCTGACCATTAAGCATTAACCCCATTCCTCATGCTGGCCTTAGAAACTGGATTATTTAGAACATGATATCTGTAGATTAAGCTGGTTTATGGAATATGCAGTTACTTCCACTCATCCTTGGTATCCCAGCTCACCCAAGGGATTGGTATATTCCTTCCGGTCAGGGATTCTCACCTGCTGGGGGCGAGGACCCATGAGCAAGCAGGTGCGCCTTCCTACAGCAGAATCTTTGGAAGCAGAGAAAAGCTCCTAGGAGAGTCCAGTCCAATGTCTGTGTTCCTGCGGGAGAAGGCATCCTTGCTTATCTCTGTACACACACCAGTTTAAATATCATCAATCTAATGTAGCACATATCCTACTCCCACGGAATTAAAATTACTAGAATAGGAGATGGAAGAATAACGGCTGGGATTTGACTCCAGTGCCAAGGCTTAACTACAGGAGACAATATTCAGTCCAAAAAAAACAAGAACAAAAAAATCTTGAACTTTGAAAAAGGAGTATCAAGTCTGCTCTGTACCACGTGATCACCAACATTTTCAACAGCTGAATAGAAATACCTGAGTTTATATTCTGCATTTACAAGGGCCAAGCGATGGTAACATTAGATCCCTTCCATCCTGGACCTGGAACTGTCTAAAGAATCATAGTAGGACAGGTACAGGTCAAGGAGGCAAGTTCACACACCCACCAGATGACAGCAGGCGAGGAGGTGGGAGCAGAATCAGAGTTGTAAGCCATTTGCATGTCCACAAAGTTTATATTTGGAGAAATGTAAATGTTGGCCCTTAGCATGGTTTTGTTCAGGTATATAAATATATCCAAACGCTGTTGTTTCTCTGTTTATAACTCCCTTTTTCTTCCTCTTTCTCTAACTCCTGTAATTTTTTCTGTTTTTGTTTTGTCTGTGGCTAACCTGTACCTAGAGCTCAGTGGTTGGAAGTAGCAGAGAAGGGTGCGGTTCTCTGCCTGAGATAGTGTGCGAAGGTAGCACATTCTCTTTCAATGGACTTTCATGGCATGGGGCCATCTCGCTGAACTCTTCGTTCACGTCACCATTTCTGTGGCTTTAACAGTTCATAAGTACTAAGGAGCCAGTATTCATTTTCATTTTGCTTTCACTGTGGAATATGTCTCTGTTTCCATGAGGATTTCAGTGTTTAAAGCATTGTATATGAAGAAAATTACCCCACCGATACAAAGTCATGGGGTCCTAATACTGTATTTTCTTTATTCATAAAAATAAAAATGGGGGATTTTTTGAATCTAAAGCTGAAAGGATTTCAGAAAGGATGTGGGTCCACCTCAGAAATGAGGGTCTAAGGAAATGAATAGTGGCTTTGGAGCTTCATGGTAACATTTAATTATGGTTGAGCCTGAGAAGCCCTTTTCCCCGCTGCAAGCCTGGAGGTACTTCCTCTTGGGTTTCAGACTTGCTCATGTGTCTTGCATGCCTTCCATTGAGTCCGGTGTCTGTTGAACGAGCTGACAGATGTGCGGTGGCATGCTTGTTGGCCAAAACCTAGTGTCCACTCAGCATTTCCTCTCCCTGCATTCAATTGCATGTTGATACACTATTTCCTCACTGTCTCAAACAAATGCTTCTATCCCATGTACTCTGCTTCCCAGATGTTTTAGGATATCGCCTTATCCTCCAGAAACTGCTTGTCTTACTGTGCTGCATCAGGTTATAACTACACATTGACAAACATTTTTAAAATGGGTTCATGGAATTTTAGGTGCAAGATAAAATCCACCCCCTCCCCAATTTTTTTTTTTTTTTTTTTTTTTTTTTGCTAACATGGGGCTGGAAAACATGTAGCCATTGAACATTTTGTCTTTAAGAATCTTCATGAGTGCTAAGTCTTCATGAATGGTAAATCCTAAAATGTAACCACTTCTCCCCTGATTTCCCTGCTTCAACCCCAATTTTTGAAAAAGGGGAAGAAGGTAAATATGCTGGCCTAGAAAAAAATCGAGTAGAATTCAGACATGTGCTGTATATTATGCATGGATGCTCTTACAGTCACTCAAGTGAGGGAGTACTATTGTTTAAGAGCCTAAAACTTTTCAGAAAGCCTGCTTATTATCTTTTAAGCAAAATGGCTTTTCCCATTACCTGTCTCTTGGGTTCATGCACTGCCCTGCTTCCAAGTTATTGGTCGAGAAGAGGCCAATAGCTAAATCACAGAATTCACTCCTTCCTGTCAGGGACAGAAGGGAGCTGTTGGTGACCAGACCTTTGCCCTTGTCCTGCAGATGCAGCCCCTGAGGTCCACTGTGATGCTTAGCCCGTCCCCTCCTTGGGATCTGCAGCCACTCCAGCAGCAAGCCTGTCGGGTGGTCCCCAGGGAGCAGTTTCTGCAGCTTCAGCACCAGCTGCTGCAGGCGGAGAGGAGAAACCAGCACCTGCAGGAAGAACTTGACAACAGGGCCTCTGACGCCAACATGCCACAGGTAGCAAGTGCTCTGTTTTGTCGGTCAACTGAGCTCACCTTGTTAACTTTACCTTTATCTGAAAGGTGGGGATGAAGAACCTGAGTCTTCTATCCAAGAGTCACACCTTCCCTGTGTTCTACCCCCATGGGGCTGCAGTGCTGGGTTTGGGTTTGGTTTTTGCAGTGCTGCTTTGAGCTCTCAGCTTCTAGGCTGGGTGGTAAGGTGTGCTGGTCTCCTTTGCACACTGGTAGTAGATGACAAAGTACCAGAATGACTGGAACATAGTGCCCTGTTGGCCTCATGGTCTCATCTGATGCCACAAATGTTAGAAAACTCAAATGTAACTTTGGTTGTGCACTAATAACCCAACATCCTAGCCAGGTGTGGTGGTGCACGCCTGTAATCCCAGCGCTTGGGAGGCTGAGGCAGGAGGATCGTTGCGAGTTCAAGACCAGCCTGGGCTACAGAGTGAGCTCAAGGTCAGCCCAAACTGCATAGTGAGACCCTGTCTCAAAAAGACAAAAAACAAATCAAAAATTCACAATATCCTGAGTTTTCCTGTGCCAGAGGGCACAAATTCTACAGAACTTACAAATGGGGACTTTTATTAAGTGATAGGTAGCGAGTGTAGTCAGTAGTACATTCTTAGTTGACATGAATCATTTAACTTAGTTTTTTGACTAATCTAGTTTGAAAAGTCATTTAAAAAATAAAGATCTTCCCATTGCCTTTGAATTAGCGTTCTCCTAGCACAGCTACCAGAAACTGTATCTATTTTACCCAGGCTTCCCAAGTTATTTTTCTTCAGTGCTTCATTCGCAGTATCCTTCAGAGGTTTCATAACTCTCTGGTCTATAACCCCTTTAGTTAATTCAGAAGTAGGATCAAAAACCAAAAAGTATCTCTTCATGGAATTCCAGATCAGTTCTTTTTAGTTTAGATGCACTTTGCTTCCAAATGTCTCACCTTTTTAATATTGATAAGGACTGATAATGTTGATAAGGCTAATGTTGATAAGGAATTTCGCATTTCTTTCTTAATCCCCTCAGAATGGCTTTTGCAAAATCACGTTAGTACTGATGTTCTCCTCTTTTGCTGTGTAGCTGTGCTTCACTGTGATATATACTTTACCTATTCTTAACAAAACTTTGAAAAGGCCTGTTTTCTTATCAGTTTTAAAATCCACATTTTTGGAAACTTTTCTATATACAATACCTTCCCAGTACCAAAATTAAACTTTTGAGTTAAAATTGCAAGGGGAGACCATTTGAGAGATGCTTCAGCTCTTCGTTGTAGAACTGAACTACAGACCCTTGACCCCGGGTTCTAATCGGCCCATGTATCTGGCCAGGACTCTCTGTCTTTGCTCACCGATACTCAGTTTTCACTCAAAGCCTGCTCTTCCCAGCCTGTCCACTAAAGTTTACAAATAAAATCTATTCTTCTACTCCATTACTTCTGTGCATGTTCTTTTACAAAAAGAGAAAGAAATGCCTCCAGCAGTCATAAGGGGAGACCACTTATTACTATCACTAGAATACCACTCCAGGCTTTTGCTGCTGAGCCGACGTGAATGTTTAGGATACAAGTACAGGACAGGATGTGCATGTCATCTGTGACTGTGGAGTGATGTCCCCTGCCTCCGTGTCACTTTGCTTGCCAGTGTAGTGTCAGTGTTGTGTGCTACTTTTAAAAACGGTTTGCATTGTCTTGTGTGAAGTGAGACTCCCCCAAACCCGCTTGGCATCAGGGTGAAGTGTTCCACTTGCCTTCTCTCTCTAGGCTTTGCTACCGGAGCAGCGAGCTGTGCACGCAGATTCCTACAGAAGGATTGGGCACCTGTGACACGGGGCTGCTGTGGATGGCCCTGGTTCCCATGCAGCCTCCTCATATTCACAGCCACGCACACACGCACACACACACACACACACACACACACACATAAGCCGAGACCCTGGGAACCAAGTGCTCTTGGCATTTATCCCATCATTATTTTTACTGAAGCCTTTGCAGTATTATGTCTCGTATTTATTTCTGTAGAAAGGACAGATTTTGTGAATCGAATTCACGAACTTCAGGTTGTTACAAATCATTTTTTATTTAAAGAGTGTGAATTTAAGATTCTCGAAAGATGTATTCTATATATTTTTTTTTCTCATTCCATATGTTGTAATTATTTTTAACGAAAGGTACTACTTTTATATATGGAATTTGAAGAAAGTCAGGGTTATTTATACTGTTTTGTATGAGATGTATAGTAATTTTTGACAGGGAAAAGGAAAATTTTGATGAAACAATAAAATCAATTTTAAATATATGACTGCCTTTGTTTTTGCTTTTTTGCCTGCTCTTTTGCCATACTCCATGTTTGTAAGATTTTCTGTTGTTACAGTTTTCTATCTGGCTTTCTTTTCTTAGGGCCGTGGAAATCTCAAAAATTCGTTTATGTTTGAACTTAAAAACTCATTAGCTATTGTCATTCTTTATTTGCTTATGAAAATTTCTTAATTTTTTTCATAAAATCAAAAATTGATATTGCAGGGGGAAACACCCATGGTATCTTTTTAACATGTGTGCCTTTTTAAAAGCTAGATATCCAAGGCTTAATTTATTGAAACTCACTTTTTGCATTGGACTAATGCCTGCTACAATTTTTGCCTTTGAATTAGTCACATGGTTTATGATTAAAGGATATTATTTATAACTATCAACATTCGAGCTCTGCTTAAAGCCTTGAAGCTCTGGCTGTGATCTAACATCTGATGTAGACGTTCTGGTGAACAGAAAGGAGCAACAGAGGGGCACAGTCATTTGGACTCTGGTCTCTCTCCAGGTCACTGTGCTGTCCCTACCCTTACTCCTTAAGCTATCGCTGGTGTGGGGCGAGGGGGAGAGGCCAGTGCTCTTTGCCTGCCTTGTGGTTTTCATCTAGGAGAGATCTCTGGGGAGCAAGGCTTGATTTGCAGTCTAAACTGATGAAAAATTCACTTTCCAGCCTGGATGTTTGCTTCACATTGATAAGACAAACTAGGATGCAGATGACCAGGATACTGGCCCAGGGAGATGATTAGGAAAGGGGAGAGAACCCGCCCAGGGATCAGTCATTTCCAGGGAGAAACAGACCTTAGTGTTGCGTGTTGATTGGGAACATGAGGCAGCCTCAGGTAAACCCAGCACCTGTTCCGTGTGGAGACGCCCACACTGTCCAAAGACCCAAGCCACCACAGAAGGCTCATCACCATCTTTTAACTTGCATTGGATACTCGTTTCTCTAGAAGTGCACACAGGTCCTCAATTAAGGGTCTTAAGAATTTTGCTTTTTTATCAGGGGACAATGGTATCAACAGGTAAGATTGTCTCTCTTTGATTCCTTCTCTGACAAGGCTACTTTTCTCACATGTACAATCCATGCGGTCTGCAGAAATCCCCTCATCAGAAACCCCTCCTTCCTATTCTCAAAGCAAAACATTAGCTGTCTTTTCTAGAGGCATCTTGTGGGGAAAATAAAGTCTCTGGTGTTTCCAGCGTGGCATGATCTTCAAATGATAATACACCTTTTCTTTTCCACAGGGAAACCAGGAACAGCTGGTAACACTCATGGAAGAACGGATGATAGAAGTGGAACAGAAACTGAAACTGGTGAAGAGGCTTCTTCAAGAGAAAGTGAATCAGCTCAGAGAACAAGTGAGCCTCTCCAGTCCCTCTGTCCATCCACCTCACTTCCCAGGTTTAACTCCACTTTCACGCCCTCTATCACCATTAACTCGTGTTGTCTAATAAAGGCAAATTCTCCATAGTGTCTAGAGGAACTTAGGATCCAACGTGCTGCTCCAAAAAGATGAATTCTACATTGTTTTCAGAGCTCTTTTACGACATATGTTTGTCCACAATTTTAAAAACATAGTTACTAACAGTATCTCACATAGATTAACATACCCCTAAGGAGGTTCAGTGACTCAGATTGAATATGTACATCTTACTTTTCTCTGCCCAAGACAGTGTGCATGTGCAAATATAAAAATGATACAGGTAAAAAGAAAAAAATTTGAGGGGAGGGGTGAAAAGTAGACTTTAGCTTTCCAGTTCTCAATAACTTGTGATAACCTCAAAAAGCACCTTATCGGGTCCCAAATGGATGTGCTTTCAATAGAGTCTGGACCCCAAATTCCAGACCAGTAAGTACCTGCTGGAAGCAGATGTGGTGTAAGTGTTTAGAGGTTAGCTGGGCTTACTCTAAGAGATACTCAGGGAGGCCCAGCTTCCTAGGAACACATCAGAGCATCTGTGGAAACAGACTGAGACACACTGGTGGCAATTTTCTAGATAAACAGTTTTTAAAAAGCATAATAATCCCAAGAGAAGGGTCTGAATGCAAAGGCAGACAAGAATTCTCCTTTGCCCTTCATAATAGAGGAGAAAAAAGTTCCTTTTAATGAGCAGCTACCCATTCAACGCTGTATTCACTCATTCAATCGTGTCACTACAGAAGCAGCAATGAAAAAGAGAGAGACCCCTGCCCATATTTAATTAAAACCTAGCACACCTATAAGGTGCCAAGCATTTGCCTGATGATAGGCAAAATAAAATGAAAGAAAATAGGGTTGGCTCTATGTTCAGTAGAAGAGAAAAGACACTTGATCCAACCCATTCCCACCACCTTAAACCACCAGAGGTACATGCACAACCGTCCCATCGGGTGGCCTGTACCACCCGATCAGTCCATCCCTTGCCGTTCAACGGGACAATCGTGCAAGCACCACTGTGGTACAGGCCGCCCAGCAGCCAGACACTCAAATCACAGCCCCCTTGTGAATGCACTGAAGCTTCCTGCAGGCCTCTTAAATGGAGTCCTGAGAATAGAGTGGCCGGTGGAAAAAGCTGGGAAGGGCATGGGTGGCTGTGGAAACATCAAGGGGTTAGGACAACATGTGGGGTGAGGGCGTCTGTAAACATGGGGCACTGCCAGGCTGTAATGCTGAGCTGGAAGAGGCGACTGCAGAAGAGACCTCGTGTGCTACCTGGAGTGTCATTCTGTTGTGATGAAGAGCAATTGGAGTGTTTCTTAACAAAAGGAAGAAAAGCAGTATTAGAACATCTCGCTAAAGAATGGGCTCTGTAATGTTAGTGTGTGCCCCGCCGGTCGTCTGGATTATTATTCACCTGGGAAATGCTAATTAGCCTCTCTGTAGTTGCTGTTTATTCCCTCTAACCTTTGTTCCTGTAGGGGCTCTGCTTGATTCTAGGTGTAAAATGAGGACTTAAAAGGAGGATGTGGGTAGAGGAAATATTAACAGGGGTGATATAAGAAAAAGCCTCCCAAATGTGCTAACAAATTTTCCCACCCTAACCTTGACTAAATATTCTAACCATAAAGATTGGAAAATACCTCTTAGGCAGGGCCCTCTGAAGAAAACTGCCCAAATCTCATCTTTTTATAATTCATGAGCCAAATTTTGCAATAATTGATAGATTGTTGTGAATGGAAAGTTACACACTTGCTAAAAGCAGAATCTGTACCTCAAAAATTTAAGTTACAAAAGCAGTGTTAATTTTAGAAAAATAAGGAATGCTACCTCATTTATTTAGGTGGAGGGAAACATTTTGGAGACTTTTAATAGCAATCTATTTTTATTACTAACACCTACAAACATATGATGTAAAGAAACAGCTTGGAAAAAAAGTGGATTTGTTCCACTCTCAACCCCCACACCAAATCTGATGATAAAGCTACACTGTAAAATGAAAAATACAGTGGAGAATGGTCTTTGCCTTTATGAAACAACTGACCTCATGTCAGCTCTTAAACCTAAAAGCATCGTTACAGAAGTGGGATGAAGATGTTTCTGGTTCTGTTTCTAGCTCTGCAAGAATACTAAAGCAGACGCAGTGGTGAAGGATTTGTATGTTGAAAATGCTCAGTTGTTGAAAGCTCTGGAAATGACTGAACAGCGACAGAAAACAGCAGAGAAGAAAAACTACCTGCTAGAAGAGAAGATTGCCAGCCTCAGTAATATAGTCAGGAATCTGACACCAGCATCCTTGACTTCTACGCCTCCTTTGAGGTCATAGCCACAGCAAAAGATGCAGTCATATTCGTGCACTTTACTGAAATAGGTGGAACATTTCAGTAGGTTCCTTTAACCCTATTTAAAAAAAAAAACTCTTAAAATTAAAACTAAGCCTAAGTCTGCCGGCACCAGAATTGGTGTCTCCGTTCCTCATAGCTAGTTTTAAAAATAGACTCTTGTGGGAATTCCAACAAACAATCACATATTTCACTGTTTATTCAGAAGCTCTGAATTTATTTTTTTAAGTATTCTCCTAGTGGCTACCAAGAAGATGAATATGTAAAACTATTTAAGAAGCTTAAAATCCCATTTTAATGTATTTTTTAAAAGTTACTATTATTTACCAACTGTATAGAGTCCAGATATTTTCTGAGTTTGGGACCTGATTAAATTGGTTATTAAGGGCCGGGGATTTAGCTCAACAGCATAAGCGCCTGCCTGGCAAGCACGAGGTCATGAGTTCAATCCCCAGTACCAAAAAAAAAACCAAAAGAACAAAATGGTTATTAAGAACTATTTTAAAATCAAGTTTAGGTATTATCCATTTAAACACTGAAAAGTCACTCTGGTTGTAGTAGTTTGGTGGGTTTTTTTAATTAATTGGTAGACTATACTTCTGTTTGATAAGAAAGGTAGGCTTGGTGACAAATGAGGTCAGGAAAGCCCAAGTTTGTAGAACTCTACCTTCTGACACCTACTATTCACGATGTAGTATAGATTAAGAACTGATACACTTACACTGTTGCTGAGTATTACTATCCTTGGTGCATTCTAGATTTAGAACCATTGACTCAACTGCACTCTTAACTAATGGTAAAGCTTTACTTTTTTTAAACAGCCTTTTTCTTCCTCCTCTTAGAAGTTTCATTTGGGACCTTGTCTTCTAAGAAATGGATAAAGCCACATTCTTAAAGCACCTGAACTATAGGGAGACTCTGAACAAACCACTTTGGAGTCAACAGCCACTCTTGAAGAGGGATATGCAGACCATGGGGTTCTCCTGCATCTAAAATCTTGGAATTCATGGACTTTCCATTGATGATGCCTCAAGAACTCAGGGAACAATTCTTTATACTCTTCCTGAACTACTGTTGGGCTTCTCTAAAGAGTTTGGAATATATAAACCATGTGACCTTATTTATTTGTTTTATATATTTACAGCCATAGAATTTTTATTTCTACGTTTTAGTGCATTTAATTGTCCGAAAAAGGCCTTGATCTTAGAAGTGAAAATTTCTTCTAACTTATCAGAGAGTTTTTATTGTTTAACACAGGTCAGATTTTCCAAGCTTCTTACTCTTCTATACCTCAGATCTGACTGCAGGAGTTTCTTACTGTGATAAGTGTTGGTATTGCCATCTGTGGGAAGGGCGTGCAAAACAGGACTCCCCACCCATTCCCAAGATCAGAACTTACGGCACGGTAAATATTCTAGACTGGATAACACACTGCCTGCCTCGTCCCAGTTAAAATCTCCACTTCTAGCCTACTTTCTCCAGCAGTTAGTAGAGGACTTAAAAGGTGCAGGACACTATCAAAGCTCATCACATTCACCTACCGGTTTTCACAAGACAGTAATTACACCAGAAATTTTCACTTTGATGGACTCCAGAAAATTCAAACCCATCTATTTACAAGAGGTATAAACAGAATAACCAAACCCTGCTTTATCAGCTGGAACAGGATAAAGCAAACTGTCATGGAACAGTCATAGAACAGTCAGACCTTCAATCTCAGCAAAGCAGTTTCCATCAAGGAACTCCTTCCTCAGGGCCTAACCACCTGCTGTCAGGCTTAGCTGCCGGTCCAGGAATCCTCTCTGAACCAGTCCCTGCCAAGGCCCTGTTGTGTGTGGGACTAGTTCTTACTGGTGAAGGAGACAGTTCAACTTTTGAATGGCTCTTCTTATCCCTTGGGAAAAGAATTTTAATTCTTCCTTATAATTACACTTCAAAATATTTGGCATCTATTATCATACCTTCTCTAAATCCTACTATGTAAACTCAACTACTTGTATGGCACTGGCTTTAACAGAAAACTTTTTCACTTAAAATTGTGGATAGTGCAAGGCCAAGGGCAAGGTACAAACTAAGCCTCTGTGGTGTGCTTCTATGATTGCTTCAGGTCATTCAAGGTTAGTAGCACTTAAACTAAACATGAAGTGTATTTCCCAAGTAGCTGGCTATGCATGTGGTCCCATTTATTGTATTTGTTTATTTTTTACATGATGAGAAGTATAGGTCAATTTGTTTCCTACAAATGTGTATTTATTTATATATAAAACACTGTACAGTAAATGTAAATAGGACTTTTTGGGAAGTTTTAGACTACATTTATGTTTATCCAAAGTTAAAATAGTACTCAGATAAAAATAAAACTTAGCCAACAGGTAATTCATTGCTTTTACCTACTAACAAAATTGGAAGGGGGGTGGGAATCAACATGAGAAATACCATACAGATATCTTAAATTTATATATTTGTGCAACAGTTTATTTTTGAGAGACGGTTTAGAGTGTGGGTTTAACTGCCCATTTATAATATAGCTATGGCGTTTAAGGTACTTTGAAAATGTGACATTTAAGATGTTAAAATTATGTAAATTATGTTTAGATTTTGCTTTCAGACTCCTTAAATGGCGCTCTTCAAAAATCAAGTTATATATTTTATAGGAATTCAGCAGAATTTTTTATTATAAGCACTGGTGGTTAAACTTATTTTAATGTAGTAGTAATTATATAAGATTTTCCTATAAGATCAGATCTTCATTTCAATGAAAAAGCATCAAATTTACCTTTGAAATAATATATTCTGCTAAACCAAGGAAAATACGGATGATAAGACCTCCATGACCCTATTTTACTTTCTTCTGCTTTTTAAAAGTCTGGGCTTTTCAGCTCAAATTTGTGAAGAGCAAAAAGTAGGAAATGTAGAACCAACCACAATATTTTATTTATTTTTCTAAAGCTCTTATTAAATCCAGACTTTAAAAACTGTTTTAAATGTGAACCCTTCCCAAGGGCCTCAATGCACTGTTTATATATTCAGCCAGCAGCATATTTTACATAAACAGATCATGAAATCATGGGCTTTCAGGGTATCAAAAATGCACCAATGCCCAGAGCAGAAATTATTTTGAGGATCTGGTTTTAAGAAATGAATAAGGCTTTATGGCAGAGTTTGACTTCTTGACATGTGGAAAATGAACTTACAATTTCTCTTTTTGTTTTGCTGAGTGAAGGAAAAAAAATTACACTGCTGTTGTCAGGTAGGAAGAAAGTCATGTTCTGAATGGGTAACCTTTAATAAATGACACTGGAGTGATGGAATTATAAGAGCAATTCCAAAAACGGAATCAAAACCTAGTAACCAAAGCATCCATATTTAAAATATTATATCCTGTATGGACCAATTTGAACATTTCAGTGCTGAAAAATAATTTTTATTTTGTAGCATAGGGATAATTGTTGGATAAAGTCAGAGTTAGCTTTTTTGTTTTTCAGCTCTTTGTATGATAGAAGTTAAATTTGTTCTTACTGGGGAGACATTATCACAGCAGGATTTAAGGGACATTAGTTTTGGGAAGGAAAACCTGAGTTCATCCGCAGTCTAACTGGAGGTTCAGCTCAGTGGTATATGCACTGCTTGGCAAGCGAGAGGTCTTGAGTTTGATCCCCGGTACCAGGGAATTAAAAAAAAAAAAAAGATACCAAAACCCTTAAGGTTTCAGAATTTGGTTCACATACAAAATAATGTATAGATGTTTATATCAGCTTTGTATGTTTCACCTTAGCCATTGTATCCTAGAAAGATTTTAATGTGACTCTAACTGTAAATAAATAATTTTCCAAGTATGCCTCTTGTTGACTTTCAGTGTGTTTGTCCATAGTCTTGAGAGTGAAATCAAAATATTGCACCAAGCACATTCTACAAATGCAGAATTTCAGACTACACTCGAGAGGACTAAATCGAGATTTGTAGTTTAAGATCTCCAGATGTGTTTGTGCTTTAGAACATGGATTCTGTTCCTGCCAAAGAAGCAATGACTTCTACACCGGTCCCTCTGGGGTAGCTGTATACTGCGGCTGCGCAAAGCTATCTGCAGAATCCTGGCTTAGCCTCAGGCAAGGCCTCACTTGGGATATTGGATGCTTTCAAGGAGGCTTTATATCACTTTACCATCCTTGTGGGTGAGTGGCTCAGATGTTAAGTTAGCTGCTCGAGAGTGATAGATACAATTAGAGACACACAAGGCTAACCTGAAAGCATGTTATTAGTATGCTGAATGCTGACACTTAGAAATGTGACCAAGTTGGGGCCAGGGATTTAGCTCAGCAGTATAAGCTCCTGCCTGGCAAGCGCTAGTTCTTGAGTTTGAACCCCAGTACCAAAAAAAAAAAAACAAAAACCAGATATGTGACCAAGTGAAACATCACAGGAGTCCTGTTTTGTTTACTTTCAAATCTTTTATATCAGCCTCACACTTCATTTATGATTCAGAGCCTCTTATCCCTGTTTTACAGATGGAAAATGGAAGCTCAGCAATGCTGTGGCTTACTCAAAACTACACTGCCAGTTAAGTAAGTGACTGAGAACCCACGGTCCAGCTTTACCTGTGTTAATATGCTGCAGTACTCGTATCTTTCCTGACTTTGGGCAGTACAGCATTTAATCAGTGTTGATTCAGTAACTCCCTGTACACTGCACTCTAAAGAAAAATAGTCACTATTCCTATGGGGAGACTGAAGATGGCAGAGGCACCCAGCATTCATCTCATCCTCCACAAAGAACCCAAAGTAACAGGTGTAAAGCTAGATTTTGAGGTGAGTGACTATGGAGGAACACTAAAAATCAGCAAGGGAAAGATTAGCTTATTAAAACATTCAGAAACATGGGACAGCAATATGGAAACAAAATACCTAGTAACCTATCATCTACCACTTCAGCTTCACGGGCTAGAGAGAGAGTCTCCAATTTGCAAAACTATGGGTAAAAGAAGGAAATTTTATCAATGTAGATTCTGGCAGTCTTAGATACTGGAAGGTTTCGTGTCCTCACATGCTTGTAGCCGCTTAGATAAATGACCTGAAATCTGCACAGTAACCTTGCTCTGGAAGAGAATTTCAAATCATCTCTCAGTGACACCTCCCCCGCCCCCATTAGGAACCTTCTTGAAGAGTGAGCTTCTGTCTGAGTTTACACTGCCGTGAATCTGAAACCTGTGCACATTTCTAGTTGAGGTACTCCACAGACATTCCACTGTGCTGGCTCGGTGGGTAGCTGCCTCACAAACCTAACTTGGGCCAGCAGTGTGAAGTGACGCAAGTCCACTGAGTGCCTTGGACTATAAGGCATGGGTGTTGAAACACAGAAAAGGAAAATGCTGGAAGTGTTAAGGGAGGGTGTTCCTCCATCCTTGGGCAGTCAATGGTCAAAGAAAACTGAGGGAAACTTATTCTATTGCCAGCTGAGGTTCCACACCTGGACATGAACTGCCACTGGCAAAGGGGAACACCTTGGTCCCCCACTGATATCCCATCTATGTAGTTCCCACTGCCCTACCCTACACCTTGTTGGAGCTCACACTGCTATCAGAAGTAGGTGGGAGGCACAAAGTAGATGCTGTGATTCCAGTCACACCCTCTCTTCCCACGTAGCATCTGGACCCTCAACACTGACTAATCAGAGGACACATGGTTCAGGGCCCTCATCGCTGTTAGGGCCATGACGCAAAAAGCTCTTGAGAGTAGCAGAGCTAGTATCAAAAGTGCTGAGGAAATCCCCATTGCCCAATAGGGGTAAACACTTGTAGGATAAGAGGTCCCCATAGCCACTGCCATCTGTACCACATATGCTTCAACTTCTACAGTGTGCCTGCTCTCACGTGGCCCCAGAGATAATGGTTCTCTTTCCGACACAACAATGGTGCACACTGTGCCCAAAGTCTTTGACCACAATCCAAGAAGCTATAGAGAAAATACACTATGGCTCTGAGCTGCAAATAAATGGTGCCTACAAGAAACTCATCTCATCAGTATAGACATACAGACTGAAATGGAAAGTATTGGAAATCATATTCCAAACAGATGGAAATCTAAAGCAGAAGTATACCTATATCTTACAAAGTAGACTTTAAGACAAAAATCATTAAGAAGAGACAAAGAAAGTTACTATATAAAGATCAAGGGATCAATTCAACAGGTAGATAGATGCTTGTAAATCTATACTCACCTTATGTTGGAGAACCTAATTTATAAGCAAACACTACTAGATCTAAAGGGAAAAATGGATTCCAATACAGTAATAGCAGAGGACTTCATCATCCTACTCTTTATCAGTGGACAGATCATTCTGACAAAAAAGGGCAATGAAACAGAGTTAAACTTTTTTATAGATTAAATGAACTTAACAGATACTTTCAGAACATTTCATCCAACAACTGCACAATATACATTCTTTTCATCAGTGCACTGAACTTTCTCTAGAATAAACATATTGTCCATAAAACAGGGCTTAACAAAATAAAAAAAAATTGAAATCATATTCTGTATCTTTTCTAATTACAATGGAAGTCAATAATCAAAGAAAATTGTACAAATTATGATACATAAAGACTAAACACATTTTGAGCAAACAGTACAACAATGAAATCAAAAGGGAAACCTAAAAATATGTCAAAATGAAAATGGAAACACAACATGCCCAAACTTATGGAATACAATAAAAGCAATACTAGTAGGGAAGTTTTTGGCAATAAGTGCCTATATTTTTTAAAATAAATTTCAAATTAAACAGTGATGTATCTCAAGAATTTTGAAGGCAAGAAAAAAAACCCAAAATATGTAGAAGAAATAGAGACTAGAACAAAAATAGGGTCTTTAAAAATATAAACTACCAATGAAACAGTTGTGTTTTTTTGAAATATAAATAAAAACAACAAACTTTTAACTGAACTAATTGGAAAAAAAAAGATAAGATCCAAATAAATAAAACCACAGTTGAAAAGGGAGAAATTAAAACAACTACTACAGAAATACAAAAAAAAAAATTACTAGGGATTTTTATTGGAAAAGCTAAAAGAAATGGAAATTTTCTGGACATACAAAACCTGCCAAAATTGAATGATGAGGACATACAAAATCTTGAACTGGCCAATAACAAGTATTGAGATGGAATCAGTAATAAAACAAGACTTCTAGCAAAAACTCAGACCTAAATGGCTTCACTAATGAATTTTACCAAACTTATAAAGAAGAACTAAGGCCAATTCCCCTCAAAAATTTCCAGACACACTAAAATGGAGGGAACCCTTCCAAACTCATTCTTGGAGGCCAAGATTTCCCTGTTAAAGAACAGAGCAAAAAAAGAAAACTGTACTCCAGTATTCCCTGGTAACCACAGAAGCAAACATTCTCAAAATACCAATCAAATTTCATAGCACATTAAAAATATCATTCACCAAGACCAAGTTTGTTTCATCCCAGGAATGCAAGAATGGTTTAATGTATGGAAATCAATAATCATAATACATGACATCAAAAGAATATGATAAAAAATCATGATACCTCAATTGACACAGAGAAAATATCTAATGAAATTCAACGTCTCTTCAATGATAAAAGCTCCAAACAAATTGGGTACAGAGGGACTGTACTTCAGCATACTAAAGAATCTGTATGACCCACAGACAACATCATAGTGAGTGGGGGAAAGCTGAAAGCATTTCCTCTAAGATCAGGACAAAAAAAAAGTATCCAAGCTCACTGTTCTTATTCAATAAAGTACTAGCAGTTTTAGCCAGAGAAACTATGTGAGGGAAAGAAATAAAAGACATATAAATATGATGAGAGGAAGTACAACAGTTTGCAGATGATTCTATATATAGAAAGTCTTATGGACCAACAGCCTATTAGAACTGATATTCAGTACCAAGACACAAATATCACTATATGAAAATCATTAGTTTATACAGAATAAATTTTCTAAGAAAGAAATCATGAAAGCAATTCTACATAAAATAGCTATAAAAGCATAAAATAAAATAATTAGAAATAAATTTAAGCAGGGAAGTTTAATCCCTCTATAATTAAAATTTTTAAAAATACTGATGAAATGAAAACACAAAAAGATGGAAGGACCTCCCAAGTTTATGAGTGGAAAAAAAATATGTTGTTAAATGTCTGTACTACCCAAAATGATTTATACATTTAATGCAATCCCAACCAAAATACCAATGAAAATGCTTCATAGAACTAGAAAAAACAATTCATATGGAAGCTCAAAATACCCAGCATAGAAAAATATTGACAAAGCTGGAGGCATCACAATACCAGATTTCAAAACATATAACAGAGCCATGGTGACCAAACCAAACTGTTTTAATGGCATAAAAACAGACATTTAAACAATGGAATAGGATAGAGAACTCTGCGATAAAACCACACAACTACAATCAACTGATTCTTGACAAACACACCAAAAACTTACTGGGAACAAAAGACAGCAATTATTAAAAGAAAACCTAGGAAACATTTGAAGGAAACACTTTAAGACATTGATACAAGCAATAAAGTTCTTGGACAGGACCCAACAGCACAGGAAATGAAATCAAACATTTACCTTTCTCATTACACAAATTAAAAAGCTTCTGAATAGCAAAGGAAACAATGAGCAGACATAACCTACAGAATGAGAGAAAACAATTGCCAATTGTTCACCTCAGGGTTAATATTCAGAATGTAATGAACTTAAAAACTTTTTGACACTCAAGCAGCCCAATTTAAAATGGGCAAATTGTTTGAATAGATATTTCACAAAGAAAAATAGAAATGGTCAACAAATATGTGAAAAATGCTAAATATAATAACCATCAGAGAAATGTAAATCAAATGTACAACAAGATACTGTCCCAGTTAAAATGACTATTATCAAAAACAAAATAGTAATGAATCTTGGTGAGGAAGTGGAGAAAAATGATTTTTTTTTTTTAACCAGGGATCAAACTCACAGCCTTGAGCTTGCCAGAGTTGGTACTTACACTGCTAAGCTAAACCCCTGGCCCCTGAAAAATGAATTCTTTCACATTGCTGGTGCGAATATATATTAATACAGCTATCATGGAGAATAGTATGGTGGTTCCTCAAAAAACTAAAACTAGAGCTTCATAATTATCCCACTTCTGGAAGTGAAATCAGTGAAAGGGAAGAAATCAGTATACCAAACCAATGTACAACCAAAGGGAATGAAATCAGTACACCAGATCTGTACCTTTGTTTATTATGGCAATAGTCACAACTAGCTTAAATACACAATCAAACTAGGTGCCTATCAACAAATGAATAGAGAAAATATGATTATATACACACCGCAGAGTACTATTTAGCCAAAAAGAAGGCTGAAATTCTGTTGCTTGCAGCAAATGAGATGTAACTGGATGACATTGTATTAAATGAAGTAAGCCAGACCCAGCAAAAAAAAAAGTAGCATATGTTCTTTCTCATATGTAGAAGCTACATAAAGGCAACCAAAGAGGAGAACAGTAATTAGTAGAGATGGAGAAGGATGTGGGAACAGTAGGGTGGAAAAACAGAGGTTGGGTTTGGTCACCACATGCTGTATGTATCCATCACAGTGAGCCCCATTAATATCTACAATTAATATACGTTAATTTAAAAATGTGAAATGAGTCCTGATTGGTAGAGAATTATAAGATTCACGAACAGCAACATCATTTTGGTTTTCCTTCTCGTAAGTCCCTAGGTAGTGACTGAATGTTTCTAAGTGCTAATCATTGCTTTGGCTTCCACAGTGTCTTACCTTGTCATATTATGCTTCCCCACAGCAGGAGCTGTTTCATAGACTTTGCTAATTTGTGTTTGTTAACTGCATTAATCAGAAGCAATCTCCCTGTATCATTTCTCACTTTCCATGTATTTTTCTCCCCCATCTCTTCTTTCCTTCCTCTCTCACACCCTCTCAGATCTCTCCCATTATTTTCTTTTTTAATAAATACCGTCATGAGATTTCTCATTTTCCTTTCTCCTGGCATGTGTGGTGGGGCGTATGTGTACATAATGATGAATGAGTGTGTGTTTGTGCTCTTGCTTCTATAGCATCTCACCCCGCTTTTTCAGGTTCTCCCCCACCAAGCAGTTAGTTGGGTTAAAAGACCCAAGTTAGTTGGGTCTTTTATCTTTGTGTTCTACTAGGTTATTAATTGGATTCAATTGCCCTATGCTTTCTCTCATTTTTCACTTATATTTCCCTTCCCTACTCCTCTATCTTTTCCTCCCTTCATAAAATCTCTCTAGTTTCCCCTCCCTCTTCCCTTCTTTGCTGGTATAAAAATATTATCATTAACACTTCTTTTTTCTCTTTTCTTCTTACTTTTTTTTTGTTTTTTTAGTCTTTTTTATTGTTTTTCCCCTAGCCTACCCAATATTATGATTATTCTTTTATCTTTCTGGGTTAGTAAAAGAATAGATTTTTTTTTTTTTTTGTACCGGGAATCAGACTCACACTCACACTTTGAACAGGCTGAGTGGAAGCTTTTACACCAAGTCACACCTAAAGCCACGGGCACATCACGGGGAGAAAGCCTGTGAGCAGATGCCAGCGAAGGAGGAATACAGGTGCAATGTTCATGATAATGGAGAAGACTCTGAGGTCAAAAAAGTAGGATGTTTAAAATAAAAATTTCTGAAATCATCCACATCGTGATAAAGTAGATTGAGATGATAAAGTGGATGGGGGGAAAGATATTAAAAGATGATGAAATCACGAACCCGAAAGGCCAAGAGGTTGCCTTCCTAAGACTTCTCTCTAGGTCGTTCTACCAGATCTTCATTTGCCAAGATCACCATGATCCTCTTAAAGTTACTGCTCTGTTCCAGCCTGTTCACACAGCCTCCAAATGCAGTTCTTCTAGAACTAACTACATGCCATACTTCTTAATTCGTTTTAAAATGTACATGCATTTTAAGTTGACTGAATTGAGCGACTATATGCATGGCTTCACATGTCATTTTTTGTAGAACACTCAAAATGTGCTCTCTTAGCAGTTTTCAAGCACAGGCCATGTTGTTATTAACTGTAGTCACATTTTACAGCAAAGCTCTTGACCTTATTCCTCTTGTCTAATGGGAATTATTTTATCCTTTGACTTTTCCCTAATCAAAACCAGTCTCTCTGGTAATCACCAAGTGTCAGTCATACTGTCAAAGCTCAAGTTTCTGTTCTCCAACATCATACAGAATCTACCTGCCAATTCCTATTTACCACCTTCCCTACTCTGCAATAATTCCGTCATTCTAAATTTCATTTTCCGTCTTGAAAGCAAGGGCGTCTCTAGCTGTTGTTTCTGTATATCGAGCAGGAAAGGAAAAGCAGTCCAAAGAGTTGCCTCTAGTCAGCGATTCAGTGCCTCTTTCTTAAAGGAAAGCAAGCTGAAATGTACCTTATATGTTATCACTTACTTATGAGAGTGTGTTCCCTAATTTCTTTTGCTGCTAGATGTGGCCATGTGACTAGGTGTTGCCCACTGATGGGTACAAAATCTTGGAAGACTTCTTAAAGGTATGGGATAAACCTGTCTTTGTTACAATTGCCTGGAGTGAAGATGGAGAGTGAGGGCTGCATCTGACGGGGGGAGAGAGTAGAATGCTGTGAAGAACCTGCATCTCTGACAAATCCCTGTAGCTGTCCTGTGAAGTCTGAATTAATACCTTAGGATTTCTTTATGTAAAAAGAATAAAGTTTTAGTTTAAGCCACTGTTATTGGGGTGTTTTTTTTTTTTGGTCTTTTTGAAACAGGGTCTCACTATACAGTTCAGGCTGGCCTTGAACTCACTGTATAACCCAGGTTGGCCTTAAATTCATAGCAATCCTCCTGCCTCAGCCACCTGAGTGCTGGGATTACAAGCATGTGCCACCACACCTGGCTTTTACTGCGGATTTTCTTATACGAAGCCAAATCTAACCCTAATTAAGACCAGGGATCAGCTGCATACTGGCATGGGATGGAGTGATCTTGACTATTCAATCTAAACCTATAGAAAATACAGGCCATATTCCAATCTTCAAAGATGAAGAAGACCAAGAAAGGCAAATTTTAGTTCTATTTCTGGCTTCCTGGGGAGAAAAGGGCAACTTTTATCTTGAGAAGTCCAGCTGGTGAAGAAAGCAGTGGTAGCATCCTAAGAGTGCAAAGGAACAGTCTGCAATGTCAAAAACTAATTAGATGCCACTGTCTGATGTTTATAGTGGCATTCAGTGCACCTGTCCCTGGATTCCACTTTGTGAGTGCTACCAAGTTGACACTGACCGTGAAATAAGACTGATCTTGAACAATAGAAAAAAACTGGACAAGCAACACGTGGTATTTGGGAAATGACTCTCTGATGTTGTTACTCATAAGAATTGCAGTGTGAATCTTTCAGGGATGTTTAGGAAAGAAGCTCCAAGGTCTTTGTCCAAAGGGGCAGCATAACAAGGACTCAGACACTCAATAGTTTTCTGGGACCCCCAGACCTGGGGTGGCCACAGATTGTCAGCTTCCCCTCCCCATCAACCCCTGGACCTGGGACCACCACAGATCCTCGGCTGTCCTTCCTCCTTGCTCCCCCAGACCTAGGGTGGCAAACACAAACCATATGAGAAATACTTCAAAGAATCAACACCTGGGATCTCATCTGATTAAAGTTTTTGCACTTCAAAAGATATCAACAAAGTGAAACAAAACCCCACAGGATGGGAAAGAATTTTAGCTAGCAGTCCTTCAGACAAAGGACTTTTATCCAGAACATACAAAGAATTGAAAAACATCAAGCCCTCCAAATTCAAAGACCCTCTCCAAAAATGGGCATCTCAGATGAACACGTTTTCTCAGATGAAGATATACAAGTGGCAAATGTATTTACATGAAGAAATGTTCAACACGACTGGTCATTTGAGAAATGCAAATTAAAACAGCACTGAGATTTCATCTCACTCCGGAAAGAATGGCTGCCATCAAGAAATCAACTGATAACAAATGTTGGCGAGGATTTGGGGAAAAAGGAACACTGCTCCACTGTTGGTGGGAGTGCAGACTGGTGCAGCTACTGTGGAAATCAGTATGGAGTTTCCTCAAAAAACTAGGATTGGAAGTTCCATTCAATCCAGCTATTTCCCTCCTGGGTATTTTCACAGAAAAACTGAAAATGTCACCTCACAGTTATATATGTGTAGCCATGTTCATAGCAGCACAATTTATAATAGCTAAATCTTGGAAACAACCAAAGTGCCCATCAACTACAGAATGGATGAAAAAGATGTGGTATTTTTATACAATGGAATATTACTCATTTGTAAAAAATGATGATCTTGAAGCTTTTATAGGTAAATGGAGGCAACTTGAGACTATAAGTGAAATAAACCAGACTCACATTTGTAAATATTGTATTGTCTCTCTAGCGTAAAAAATTAATAATAACTGAAATAGTAATAAGATCCAACATGTGCAATAGATATTGTAATAATGAAAGGGAAAGAAAGTGCTCAAAAGGAAAGAACAACTTGTAGGTAAACACATATAACTGTATGTATGCTTAAGTGTGCAAGCTAGATAGATATACTAATTCTGTTAGTTCATTAAAAAGAATAGTTTGAGCATCATAGATTGTTCATTTTCTATGCTTTGATCTTGTAACTTGAGCAATTACTTTTAAGATAACAATGTGTAATATATTAACTAGTGTTGATTTCTTACTGTTATCTTTTTTTTTAATTCTGTATTATTTCTACCCTTTTTTTGTTTTGCTTTTTAAAAATAAAATAGTTCTCTGAAGTTTTGTTTGCTCACCTACTGAGGACCAGTCCTTCAAAATAGGACTGACAGCAAGAGGAACCACAAATGGTATGCTGTGTTGGATGAACGAACATCCGTGAAATCTGCCTAGCAAATCTGAAGAAATTTAATCTTTTCAAAGAGTACAAAGTCTACCAAAAATAACTAGCAGGAGCCAAGTGAAGTGGCACATTCCTATAAACCCAGCACTTTGGGAGGCTGAGGCAAGAAGACGGCAAGTTCAAGACTAGTTTGGGCAACTTACCAAGGCCCAAAATTAAAGGGTGGGTATATGCTGAGGATGTAGCTTAATACAAAGGTCCTGAAGTCACTACCACCATTTTTTAAAGGAAAAAACTATTGAGTTTTCATTCTACCCTTACTCCCCCAATTTAATGTATATTTTTTCACCCCACCTACCAAGGTGGTCACTTCCTTGGTTGAGACATTATCCACACAACCCTATAAATAAGCAAAGAATCTTTGTTTTTGCACAGGCCACACCTCTCCTGGCTACAATATCACAAACCTCAGCCTCGCCACTCTTAGTTGACTAAGAGAACAAGCTCAAGAAGTAGGCTACAATTAAAATGCACTAAACCTCTACCAGTAGCCACAGTCACCCAGTTATTCCTGACCATGATCGTCATTGATGATCTCAGAACTTGGTCCCTATGTTCACTTTGTCAATCCCTCTGAGAGCTCTTGATACTCCATATAAATGATGTATCTTTCTATGTAGCCTTATATTTCCCTTCACCCTATTTAGCCATCAATAATTTCACCATCTCTGATGCATTTATTTTAAGCATCCAACTCTGAATATCTGTCTTTCCTCTTCTACGCTTCTAAAATTCCTTTCCTCCATCCACTGATCCTACCACTTCTTACTGTCCTCATACCTAGAACATGTTAAAATTTCTCTCTCCTAATATTCCACGATCCATCACTGTAATCAATGGCATGAAAACAGTCAATTTGCTTGTCTCTTATCAGCTTTCACTGTAGTCACCAGGAACAATCCAATTAAATTCCAATTAAATTAATTCCAATTAAATTCAGTTTACACCAAAACATTTGAGAGTGGCTAGAGAAAATCCAACCTGTTATTTTGATTGACTCAGGATGCTGAGGCAAGAGGATCGCTATGAGTTCAAGGCCAGCCTGGGCTTGGTAGTGAATTCAAAGCCGACCTGAACTACATAGAGAAAAGCTGTCTCAAATAAACAAAAAATGAAAGCTGTGAGTCTATAACTTCAAATAAAACTGACTACTTTTTTTGTCAGTGACTAAATTCAAGTTAAAAAATATTAGACTTTTGAAAGCCAAAGGGCCAGGGATATAGTTGAATGGCACAGCACCTGCTTGGCAAGTACGCGGTCCTGAGTTTGATTCCCAGTATCAAAAAAAAAAATACTGTATCTTATTAGGCTATGTGACCAAGACATTGCATGTTGATAGCAAAATGGGCAATTGACCTGGCATGGTGGCTCATGCCTATAATCCCAGCATTCCAGAGGCTGAGAGAGGAGGATTGTTGCAAGTTTGAGACCAACCTGGTCTACAAAGTGAGCTGAAGGCCAGCCTCAGCTGCACAGTGAAACCTTGTCTCAAAAAGATGAAGAAAAAAAGGCGTTTGGCTCAATGGATCAGAAATTTCTGAAATAGACCCATATACAAAGGAGCAGGAGCAACTGAATGAAGATTTACAAAAGCAACTCAAGAGCTAAATGGAAGAACAAAAAAAATGAATAAACCCAAATTTGATTTTATTCTTCACATCATATTAAAAAAACTAAAATATGTCATATACTTAAATGTTAACCTTAAAATTATGAAACTCAGAAGAAACCATAGGCAAAATTCAGTGTAAATTTGGACGGGATAAATGTTTCTTAGATATAACACCCAAAGTATTACCTACAAAAGAAAATATTAATAAATTGTAGGCTTAAAAATTTAAAGCTTGTACTTTTCAAAAGACATCATTCAAAATTACATCACTCTGAAAAAGGAAATTAAAGAGGACATCAGAAAATGGAAAGAATCCCATGTTCCTGGACAGACAAGACCAATTATAGTCAAAATGTCTATACTTCCAAAATTGATATGCAGATTTAACACAATTCTGATCAAAATACCAACAATGATCTTCATAGATTTAAAGAAAACAATCCAAAACTTCATATGGAACCAGAAGAGACCCAATAGCAAAAGCAATCCTGGGTAACAAAAGCAAAGCAGGAGAAAACCCAATCCCAAATTTGAAATTGTATTACAAAGCTACAGTGATAAAAACAGCACAGTACTGGCACAAAAGCAGACATGTGGTTCAACAAAACAGAATAGAGGAAGTAGAAACAACCCCAACAGATTAACCTATTTGATCTTTTGACAAAGGGGCAAAAACACACACTGGAGGACAGACTTGCTTTAATAAATGGTGCTGGGGAAACTGGATATGCACATGCAGAAGAGGCTAGACCCATATATCTTACCCATTACTAAACTAAAATCAAAGTGAGTCAGAGATCTAAATGTTAAAACAGAAATAATTGCTGAAGATTAAATAGGCACAACTGGCCTGGTTGGACCCTGCCCGGTGATCCCAGGTTGCTGAGGAGTTACCTGAGCTTGGTGGCATGAGCTGAAGGTGTGCACAGCGAACCCTATCCAGTTGTGCAACCTCAGCACCTTGTTTCAAACCTGGTAGGTCCCCAGCCAGCATCCCCAGCTGAGAACCTTCAGGTAGGTCCCTTGGGGCCTGGTTGGGTCCTGCCCCGTGACCCTGAGTGGCTGGGGAATCACCTGAGCTCAGTGCTGCAAGCCAAAGGCACACACAGTGAACTCCATCCAGCCATGCCTGAGCTTGGTGGCCTAATGACCTCCACTCAACTGGAGAAACTCCCTGCAGTACAGACAGATATCTTCAACCCAGGAAGCAATTGAGACCTTGCATTCAACTTCTCCAAGGAAATACAGGAAAATGACAAAACAAAAGAATAAAATGCAATCTCAAACTTCCAGCCCATCCCAAACAAGCCTAGGAGACATGGACATAGAAGACAATGTAAGCCATACACCTGAAACATCTGAAATGATAGCAGCTGAAGTAAAGAAACAACTCCATGAAGCTGTGCAGGAACTCAGACCAGAAATAATCTCCCAGGTAAAAGAAGAAATGATAAACATAATAAAAGAAATGCTGAACACATCTAAAGAAGATATAGTTAAAATAAATTGAAGAGCACTGCAAAAAGATGGAAACCTTGAATGAACACGATTAGAAAGAAATAGAATGCATGAAACAGATTCAAAAATATATCCAAGAAATCAAAAATTCTATCAAAAGCTGGCAAAACAGCCTCAACAAAAGTGAAGATAGACTTTCAGACCTCAAAGACAAGATTGCAGCTAGTGAACAGGAAAGTAAGATCTTTTAAAAATAACAAGGAATCAGGAAGTAACAATTCAACAGTTGCAAGAGGATGAAAAAAAACAATATTGGCAAGTGTAAATGAAAAAGAGAGTGACAACACAAATGATATCAAAAGACTATTTACAGAAGTAATAGCTGGAAATTTCCCAAACATGAGAAAGGAAAACTATACAGATAAGTGAAGTCTATCAAACTCCAATTGGCCATAACCAAAATAAAACTACACCCAGACATATAATAATCAACATGCCAGAAATTCAACATAAGAACAGAACATTAAAAGCTGTTAGAGAAATGAAACAAATCACCTATAAAGGAAAGCACATCAGAATCACAGCAGACTTCTCAACACAAACAATGAAGTCACGGAAAGTGTGGAGTGAAGTATTTCAAATCCTAAAGGAAAATGACTTTCAACCCAGATTAATGAACCCTGCAAAACTGTCCTTCAAAATTGATAGAAAAATAAGATACTTCCACAACAAAGAACAGCTAAAGAACTTCATGATCACCAAACCAACTGAAAAGAATACTGAAAGATATTCTAGATAGACATAAAAATAACAACTTCAAGAACAAAAACAGAATAAAAGCACTAAGCAAGGCAAACAATTAAACAGAGGGGAAAGGTAAAGAGCCAACAGCAAAAAGATAACATGACAAAAATAAGCCAATACATATCAGTTATAATCACTAATGTAAATGGCCTCAATTCACCAATTAAAAGAAACAGACTGGTAGAATGGATCAAGAAACAACATCCAAATATATGCTGCATACAAGAAAACCATCTAACCCAAAAGGAAATTCATAGACTAAAAGTCAAAGGATGGAAAACAATAGTTCATGCAACAGGAACCAAAAAAAAAACCAAAAAACAAAAGCAGGGGTAGCTATTCTGTTTGCAGACAACATGAACTTCAACCAAGATTGATCAAGGAGACAAAGTCAGGTCATCACCTATAGTTAGGGGAAAACTTCAGGAGGCAGAGATAAAAATCTTAAATATCTATCACCAAATATAGGAGCACCAGCTATATAAAACAAATATTAATAGAAATGAAAAGTCAAGCAATAACACAATTATTAACACCCATTGACACAAAAAGACAGATCAACTAGACACCCCATTGACACAAAGAGACAGATCAACTAGACAGAAAATCAGCAAAGAGATAACAGAACTAAATCAAATGTGTGAAATAATGGACTTAGTAGATGTGTACAGAGTGTTCCACCTAACAACATCAGAAAATACACATTCTTCTCAGTTGCATATAGGACATTCTCTAAAATAAACCTCATACTAGCCCACAGAACATGCTTAAGTAAATGCAAAATAATCAAAATTATCCCATGCATATTCTCTGATCATAGTGCCATGAAACTAGAAATTAATAACAAAAGAAACTGCAAAAATGCCATAAACCAATGGAAATTAAATAATACACTCCTGAACAATCAATGGGACACAAAGGAAATTAAAGAAGAAATTAAACAATATCTACAAGCAAATAAAAATACAAATACAACGTACTGGAACCTGCAGGAGGCCATGAAAGCAGTCCTCAGAGGGAAATTTACTATGGTGAATTCCCACATCAGGAAAACAGAACAAACCCAAATAAACAACCTGATGCTACACTTCAAACATCTAGAAAAAGAAGAGTAAGTCAAGCCCAAAGCCAAAAGAAGGGAGGAAATTATACAGATCAGAACAAAAATTAGTGCAATAGAGACTAAGAAAACAATACAAAGAATTAATGAATTAAACAGGTGGTTCTTTAAAAGAATTAATAAAATTGATAAGCTCCTAGCCAATCTTATTTTTAAAAAAGGAACAAAAAACTCAAATTCAAGATATAGGGGTTGAAAAGGTGAAATATAGATATATATGGAAATATAGAAGATCATCAATAGCTACTTCAAAAACCTTTACTCTCATAGGTTTGATAACACACAAGAAATAGACAGATGCCTAGAAACATATGAATTACTGAAGCTGGATCAAGAAGATGTAAAACTGCTGAATAACCCAATTTCAATTAATGAAATTGAAAATGTAATTAAAAGCTTACCAACAAAGAAAAGCCCAGGTCCTGATGGATTCACAGCTGAATTCTGCAAGAAATTCAAGGAAGACTTAATGCTGACACTCCTCAAACCATTCAATGAAAATGAAAGGGAAACAATTCTCCCTAGCTCATTCCTGAAAGCAAGTATTACCCTAATATCAAGACCAGAGAAAGACCCAACCAAAAAAACTATATGTCAATCTCCCAAATGAAAATAGATGTAAAAGTCCTCAATAAAATACTGGCAAACAGAATGCAGCAAATCATCAAGAAGATCAGATACCCTAACCAAATAAGATTCATCCCAGGAATGCAGGGATGATTTAAGATACACAAATCAATTAATGTCATACACCATATCAATAGAGCCAAAAATAAGAATCACATGATCATTTCAATAGGTGCAGAAAAAGTTTTTGATAAGGTCCAACACTCATTCATGATAACAATTTCTGTAGGGGCCTATTACCCATTACTAAACTAAAATCAAAGTGAATCAGAGATCTAAATGTTAAAATAGAAATAATTGCTGAAGATTAAATAGGCACAACTGGCCTGGTTGGACCAAAATATAGGTCCTACAGAAAATTGGAATAGATGGTCTTTACCTCAATCTGATATTTTTTCTTTTTTTAATTTTTTTTATTTAAAGAGAAATAAAAACAAAAAAGATAGAAATATTATAGAATTTCAAAAAAAGGATAAACAGTAAGAGATCACTGGTTGATAAATTACATATTGTCATTTTAGAAATAGTTGTTCAAGTTATAAAATTAGAGCATGCAAAATAAACATCCAAGCAGTGAGACTGAAAACAGATCTGTTCAACAATCCAACAAGAACTGAAGTATGGTTATCAATGCTACATACTTAAATATTCATGAAGTTATATGTTTTATAGCACTTCCTATTTCCTCTTTTTTTACAATAACAATTATGCATTTTTTTGAAAAATTCATTTAAAGAGGAAAAAAGCAAAAGAAAAAGGGTAGCAACAATACAGAATTCTAAAAGAAAAAAGAAAAAACATTAAGAAATCACTAGTTGATAAATTACATATTGTCATTTTGGATGTAGTTGTTCAACTTACAAAATTATTGGATACACAGTAGACATTCAAACAGTGAGACTGCAAATAGTTCTGCTCAAAGATCCAACAAAGATTCAGCAATATGGTCATCTATTTTACACACTCAAACATACATGCAGTTATATCCCTTAGGGCCCTTTCTTTTCCTCTCTTTTTTACAATCACAATTACACATTTTGGATTTTATTACTCTTATAGCTCTTATCACTTTTTACACTAGAGACACAATGTGATATTTATAAATATGATTCTTATTTGTTTCACTAATGAGGATAGTCTCTCAAGTTGTCTCCATTTACCTATGAAGGCCTCAAGATCGTCATTTTTTATAGCTGAGTAATATTCCATTGTGTAAAAATAGCACATCTTTTTCATCCATTCTGCAGTTGATGGGCATCTTGGTTGTTTCCAAGATTTAGCTATTACAAATTGTGCTGCTATGAACATGGGTGCACATATATTACTGTGATGTGAACTTGTCAGTTCTTCTGGGAAAATACCCAGGAGGGGAATAGCTGGATTGAATGGAACTTCCAGTCCTAGTCTTCTGAGAATTTTCCATATGGATTTTCATAGTGGTTGCACCAGTCTACATTGCCACCAACAGTGGAGCAGTGTTCCTTTTTCCCCGAAGCCTCGCCAACATTTGTTATCAGTTGATTTCTTGATGGCAGCTATTCTTTCCTGAGTGAGGTGAAATATCATTGTTGTTTTAATTTGCATTTCTCAAATGTTCAATGATGGTGAACATTTCTTCATGTATTTATTTGCCATTTGTACATCTTTCTCTGAGAACTGTGTGTTCATCTCAGATGCCCATTTTTGGAGAGGGTCTTTGAATTTGGGGAGCTTGATGTTTTTCAATTCTTTATATGTTCTGGATATAAGTGCTTTGTCCAAGCTAAAATTCTTTCCCACTCTTTGGGTTTTCTTTTTACTGTTGGTGATTTACTTTGAAGTGCAGAAACTTTTCAATAATATGAGATTCCAGTTATTGATTCTTTGAAGTGTTTCCCATGCAGTTTGCGTTTTGTTCATAAATTTTCTGCCTATCCCTATGTCTCCAAGACTTCTACCTACCTTGTCTTCCAGTAGATTTAGTGTTTCTGTTTTAATATTTAGGTCTTTGATCCATTTAGACTTTAGTTTTGTGCATGGTGATATGCATGGATCTAGTTTCAGTCTTCGGCATGTAGAGAGTCAATTTTTCCAACACTATTTATTAAAGAGGCTGTCCTTCTTCCAATGGACATATTTAGCCCCTTTGTCAAGTATCAGGTGGCTGAGTGTCTTTTTGGTTGTGCTTGTATCTTCTAACCTGTTCCATTGATCCTCAGGTCTATTTCTTTGCCAGTACCAAGCTGATTTTATCACTGTGGCTTTGTAGTATAGATTCAAGTCAGGAATTGAGATGCCTCCTGCCTTGCCTTTGTTGCCCAGAATTGCCTTTGCTATTCGAGGTTTCTTTTGTTTCCAAATGAATTTTAGGAGTGTTTTCTCTAGATCTTTGAGGTATGTCAATGGTATTTTGATTGGGATTGCATTAAATCTGTATAACAGTTTGGGGAGTATGGCCATTTTCACAATGTTGGTTTTTCCTAGCCAAGAGCAAGGAATATCCTTCCATTTTCTAATATCTTCTTCAATCTCCTTTTTCAGTATAGTATAATTTTCAGCATATAGGTCTTTTACATTTTTAGTTAGATTAATTTCTGAGTGATTCATTTTTTTAGATGTTATTGTGAAGGGCAATATTTCCATAATTTCTCTCTAGGTGAGTTTTTTGTTTGTGTACAGGAATGCTATTGATTTTTGAGTGTTGACTTTGTATCCAGCTACACTGCTGAATTTGTTTATTACCTCTAGTAGTCTTTTAATGGAGTTTTTTGGGTCTTCTATATAGAGTATCATGTCATCTGAAAATAGTGATAATTTAACTTCTTCCTTTCCTATCTTTATTCCTTTTATTTCTCTCTCTTGTCTGATTTCCCTGGCTAGTGTTTCCAGAACTATATTGAAAAGGAGTGGTGATAGTGGACATCCTTGTCTTGTTCCTGATTTTAAAGTGAAAGCTTTCAGTTTTTGTACATTTAGTATAATCTTGGCTGTTGGTTTGTCATAGATGGCCTTTATAAGGTTGAGGTAGACACTGTGTATTCCGAGTTTCTGAAGGGTTTTTATCATGAACATGTGTTGGACTTTGTCAAAAGCTTTTTCTGCATCTATTGAGATGACCATGTGTTTTTTGTTTTTGGCTCTGTTGATGTGGTGTATTATATTTATTGATTTGCATATGTTAAACCATCCTTGCATTCCTGGAATGAACCCCACTTGGTCATGATGTATAATCTTCTTGATGATTTGCTGCATTCTATTTGCCAGTATTTTATTGCATCAATGTTCATTGTGAGGTTGGTCTATAGTTCTCCTTTTTGGTTGGATCTTTCTCTGGTTTTGGCATCAGAGTAATACTTGCCTCCAGGAATGATTTAGGGAGGATTGCTTTCTTCTCAATTTCATTGAAGAGTTTAAGGAGTATTGGCATCAAATCTTCTCTAAATTTCTTGTAGAATTCAGCTGTGAATCCATCAGGACCTGGGCTTTTCTTTGTTGGTAAGTTTTTAATTATGTTTTCAATTTCAATAGCTGACATTGGGTTATTCAAAATTGCTATATCTTCTTGGTTGAGCTTTGATAGTTCATATGTTTCTAGAAATCTGTCCATTTCCTCTGTATTTTCCACTCTATGTGCAATTTTTTCAAAGCAGGTATTCATGATCTTTTGAATTTCCATGGGATCTGTAGTAATTTCCCCCTTTTCAGGTCTTATTGTATGAATTTGAGTTTTTTCTTTCTTTTTCTTGATAAGGTTAGCTAGGGGTTTGTCAATTTTGTTTATTCTCTCAAGAAACCAGCTTTTTGATTCATTAATTCTTTGTTGTTGTTTTTTTTTTTAGTTTCAATTGCATTGATTTATACTCTAATCTTTACAATTTCCTCTCTTCTATGAGATTTGGGTTTAGCTTGTTCTTCTTTTTCTAGAAGCTTGAGTTGGAGCATTAGGTTGTTTATTTGTGCTCATTCTGTTTTCTTGATATGAGAATTTATTGCTATATATTTCCCTTTTAAGACTGCTTTCATTGAATCCCATAGATTACAGTATGTTGTTGCTGTGTTTTCATTGAACTGTAGGTATTGCTTTATTTCTTCTTTAATTTCATCTGTAGCCCACTGGTTGTTCAAAAGGTTGTTATTTAATTTCCATGTATTTGTGCAGGTTTTGCAATTTCTTTTGCCATTAATTTCCAATTTCAGTGCACCATGGTCAGATATTGTGCATGGGATGATTTTAATACCTTTGCATTTACTTAAGAATGTTTTATGGGATAATATATGGTCTATTTTGGAGAATGCCCCATGCACTGCTGAAAAGAATATGCATTCTGATGTGGTTGGGTGGAATATTCTGTAAACATCTACTAAGTCCAATTGCTCACAGGTATGATTCAGTTCTGTTATTTCTTTGCTGACTTTTTGTCTAGTTGATCTATCTCTTTGTGACAATGGGCTGTTAAGATCCCCTGTTATAATTGTTTTCTTGTGTATTTGGTTTTTCATGTCCATTAGTGTCTTACATAGTTGGGTGCTCCTGTATTTGGTGCATGTATATTTATAACTGTTAGTTCTTCCTCTTGAATTTTTCCAATAATGAGTATGTAGTGACCTTCTTTACCTCTTTTAATCATTTTAGGTTTGAGGTTCACGTTGTCTGCAATTAGAATAGTTACCGCTGCTTTTTTCTGGCTTCCTGTTGCATGGAAACTGTTTTCCATCCTTTGACTTTTAATCTATGAGTTTCCCTTCAAGTCAGATGTGTTTCTTGTATACAGAATATTGTGGAATCATGTTTCTTGATCCATTCTGTCAGCCTATTTTTTTATAGGTGAATTGAGGCCATTTACATTTATGGATATCACTGATATGTACTGGCTTGACTTTGCCATGTTATGTTCCAGTTGTTTGCTTTCTGCTTTTCCCCTTATTTAATTGCTTATCCTATCTGGTGGTTTCTTTCTGTTGTTGTTTAGGGGATTGTGGTCATTTTTATCTTTGTGTAGTATGTCTTTCAGTACTCTTTCTAGGGTTGGTTTGGTGGACATGAATTTCTTCAGTTGTTCTTTGTCATGGAAGTATCTTGTTTCTCCATTAAATTTGAATGAAAGTTTTGCTGGGTACAACAGTATGAGTTGAAAGTTGTTTTCTTTCAGGGCTTGAAATACCTCACCCCAAGCTCTTGACTTGAGGGTTTGTGTTGAAAAGTCTGCCATGATTCTAATGGGCTTTCCTTGATAGGTGAGTTGTATCTTTTCTCTAACAGCTTTTAGTATTCTGTTTTTATGCTGCATATCTGAGATCTTAATTATTATGTGCCTGGGTGTGGATTTATATTGATTGTGACTGTTTGGTGTTCTATATGCCTCACTTATCTGCATATCAGATTCTTTCCCCATGTTTGGGAAATTTTCTTTTATTACTTCTGTGAATATTTTGGCTATGTTATTTGCATTGACTCCTGCCTCTTCATTGATGCCTATTAATCTTACATTTTTTTCTCTTGGCATCATCTTGAAGCTATTGGATTGTCACTTCATGCTGCTTTGTTATTTTTAAAAGTCCTATCCTTTCATGATCACTAATTGTGATCCTGTCCTCAAGGTCCGAAATCCTATCCTCAGCTTCATTTAAGCAGTTTTGCAAGCTTTGTATAGAATTTCTTGTTTCTTGGATGCCTCTTTCAGTTTGTTTCATGAATTCTGCATGTTTTCTATATTGTTCATTCAAGGTTTCAATCAGTTTCCCATGCTCCTGTACTTTTTTCTTGATTTCTTCTTTAGCTGCACTCAGCAACTACTTTACTAAAGTTGCCATTTCCGTCTTTATGTGGGAAAGTACTTCTAATTTTATTTCCTCTATAGCCTCATGGAGTTGTTTTTTTATTCCACTCACTATCTTTTCAGAGGTTCCCAGTGTGTTACTTTTGGGGTCATCTATTTCAATATCTCCTGCACTTGCTTCTGGTGGACTAGATGTTTGAGATTGCATTTTGCTTTTTTGTTTTGTTATTTTCACTCTGCCTAATGTTTTCTGTGTGTAGGAGGGGGTCACCCACACTCTTTTCAGACTCACCAAGGTCTTACAGTTAGTTGGAGGGGGCTTTACTACTGGCCCTATTTACCCACTGTACACCTCTATCTTAGGGGCATACTCACCACATTGGCACAGTTAATCTGCAGTGGTCCAAGGTTTGACACCTGGGAGCTAAATTCCAAGTTTTTTCCGTGTGCTGGGATTCCGGCAGAGTGTGTGGTCAGGGCCTGAGGCTGGAATCTGGGTCCCGCTGGCTGCATGGCAGTCACTGGGCATGGCCCAGTTTCCCCAGCCTTCCCCGTGCCTATGTGCAGCCTGGGGTGGTGTGGGATGCTGCACGTGGTCTTACCACCTGGGAGCAGGCTCAAAGTCCCTTTCCATGGGCTGGGATTCCGCCCCAGTACACGGTGAGGACCCAAAGCTGGAATCTGGGTCCAGCTGGCTGCTTGACACTCACTGGGCGTGGCCCGGTTGGGCCCCTGTCCCCGTGTGCGGCCTGGGATGGCCTCGGACAAAGCGCGTGGTCTTACCACCTGGGAGCAGGCTCAAAGTCCCTTTCCGTGCACTGGGATTCCACCAGAGTGCGTGGGCAGGGCCTGAGGTTGGAATCTGGGTCCCACTAACTGCTTGGCGGTCGCTGGGCATGGCCCAGTTAGGCCCTCGTCCCTGCGTGCGGCCTGGGATGGTTTGGGATGCAGCAGGTGGTCTTACAGGCTCAAAGTCCCTTTCCCTGTGCTGGGATTCTGCCAGAGTCCAGCATCAATATTAATGGTCAAAAACTGAAAGCTTTCAGGCCAGGGGTTTAGTTCAGCAGTGTAAGTGCCTGCCTGGCAAACATGGGGTCGTGAGTTTGATCCTTGGCACCATTAAAAAAACTGAAAGCTTTCACTCTAAAATCAGGAACAAGACAAGGCTGTCCACTATCACCACTCCTACTCAATATAGTGCTGGAAATATTAGCCAGAGCAATCAGACAAGAGAGAGAAATAAAAGGAATAAGGATAAGAAAGGAAGAAGTTAAACTATCATTATTTGCAGATGCCATGATACATTACACAGGAGACCCCAAAAACTACATTGAAAAACTTCTAGATGTAATAATCAAATTCAGTAATATAGCTGGATACAAAGTCAACACTCAAAAATCAATAGCATTCCTCTCCACAAATAACAAACTCACCGAGAGAAAAATAAGAGAAACCCCATCCTTCACAATAGCATCCAAAAAATGAAATACTTAGGAATCAATCTAACAAAGAAAGTGAAAGATCTATTCAGTGAAAATTACAGTACTCTGAAAAAACAAATCAAAGAGGATCTCAGAAAATGAAAAGACATTCCTTGCTCATGGGTAAGAAGAACAAACATTGTGAAAATGGCCATTCTCCCAAAATTGTTATACAGATTTAATGCAATTCCAATCAAAATACCATTAGCATACCTCACAGATCTAGAGAAATCATTCCTAAAATTCATCTGGAACCAGAAGAGGCCTAGAATAGCAAAGGCAATTCTGAGCAACAAAGGCAAGGCAGGAGGCATCAGAATCCCTGACTTAAAGTTATACTACAAAGCTACTATAGTAAAATCAGCATGGTACTGGAATAAAAACAGACTTGAAGATCAATGGAATAGATCAGAAGATACAACCACTACTACAAACATACTCAGCCATTTTATCTTTGACAAAGGGCCAAACATGCTCACTGAAAGAAAGCCTCTTTAAAAAGTGGTGCTGGAAAAACTGGCTTTCCATATGTCAAAAACTAAAACTAGACCCATGCCTATCACCATACACTAAAGTCAAAATGGATCAAAGATCTAAATATTAAAATAGAACACGATCTGCTGGAAAATAAAGTAGGTAGAAATATTGAAGACATGGGGGTAGGCAGAGAATCCATGAATAAAAATCAAACTGCATGGCAAATACTTCCCAGAACCAACAACTGGGATCTCATCTTATTAAAAAGGTTTTGCATGTCAAAAGAAATTGCTAACAGAGTAAAAAGAAAACCCATAAATTGAGAAAAAATCTTAGTCAATTGTCCCTCAGACAAAGGACTTCTGTCTAGAACATATAAAGAATTTTAAAAAATCAGACCCCCGAAATTCAAAGACCCAATCCAAATTGGGCATCTGAGATGAATACACAGTTCTCAGATAAAGAAACACAAATGGCAAATAAATACATGAAAAAATGTTTAGCATCATTGGCCATTAGAGAAATGCAAATTAAAACCACAGAGATTCCACCTCACTCCAGAAAGAATGTCCTGGACCAAGAAAATCACCAATAACAAATCCTTGAGAGGCTGTGGAGAAAAAGGAACTCTTTTGCACTGTTGGTGGGAGTGTAGACTGGTATAATCACTGTGGAAATCAGTCTGGAGGTTCCTCAAAAAGCTGGGATTGGAAGTCCCATTTGACCCAGCTATTCCACTTCTCGGCATATTCCCAGAAGAACTGAAAACAGCATACCACAGTGATATATGTGCACCCATGTTTGTAGCAGCACAATTTGTAATAGCCAGATCTTGGAAACAACCTAAATGCTTTCAATTCTCAAAGACTCAGTTTCTAAGCAGAACCCAAAAGGCATAATAAATCATATTGAATTAAAATATCCTGTGCACTTAAAATATTTAAATTAAAATATTTAACTTTAAATACTTAAAATATTTCCTGTGCACTTCTGCACAGGAAAGAAACTATCAACATAGTGAAGAGTCAGCCTACAGAATGGGAAAAAAACTGCCAGCTATTCCTTGGACAGAGGACTAACATTTGGAATATATAAAGAACACAGACACAGAAAGTTAAATCCCTCCCCCCCCCAAAAAATTTAAAAATGGGCAACCAAAAGGAATTGACAAATGGTCAATAAATATATGAGAAAAGACACTGAGATAAGATACCATCTTACTCCAGAAAGAATGGCTGTTATCAAGTAATTGAATATTAACAAATGCCAGTGAGGTTGTGTAGGGGTAAAAGGAACCCATTTACATTGTGGGTAGGAATGTAAACTACTACAACCACTATGGAGATCAATGTGGAGATTCTTCTGAAAACTAAAAATAGAAACTGCATTTGACCCAGCTATTCCTCTTCTAGGTATTTTCCCAAGAGTTATGGACATCCTATTACAGTGCTCCATGCATACCCATGTAAATAGCAGCATAATGTTTAATAGCTAAATCGTGGAAACAGCCTATATACCAACAGATGAATGGATAAAGGAAAGGTGGCATTTAAACACAATGGAGCACCCTGACATAAAGAATGATAAACCTGAGGCATCTGCAGGAAAATGGATACACCTCATAATATTAAGTGAAATAGAACAACATTAAGTGAAATAAATGAGACACACAAACTTAGATATCCCATGTTTTCTTTTGCATGAGAAACCCAAAATATAATCAGAGCAAAATAAAAGATAGATCATAGAATGTAGGATATCTTTTTCAAATGGGAAAGGGAAGAAGAGATATAGGAAGGCAGAGAAAGGAAATGGGAAAAAAAAGAATTGAAAAGAAAAAAAAAAAGACATAAAGCTTTTGCAAATGGGAAGGGGACCCAGAGTGGAAGAGAGCCTAGAGGGATGAGAGGGACAGGGGGTGAAAAAAGGTAATTAAGGTGTGTTATATACATATACAAATGGCCCACAATAAATATAATCATTGCATACTGCAAACATGTACTTATAAAAAATAACTAAATAAAAAAGCAAGAACAGCAAAAGACATTGTTCATAGTATAAAACCAGTCAGGGATTAGGAGAAAATATCTCCTATATACAGTCAATATAGTACTTTCACAAAATATCATAAATTCTCAATACTCAGCAACAAATAAACCCAATAAAAATGGGCAAAAATTTAAGCAGGCATCAAATAACATACAAGATGGAAAAGAGTCATACATGAAAATTTCAGTACCAATAGTTAACAGACAAATGCTAATTAAAAGCTGCAACCAGGTACCACCTTATATCTATTAAAATAGCTAGTAAAAATAACTGAGCAACACACCAAGAAGGAGAGGCAAAAATGTGGCATAGGAATTAGCACCCCTGCTTACACTGGTGCTAAGACTGTAAAATGGCATGATCATTTTGGAAAACAGTTCGTTTCCTTATAACTAAAAATACATGTTTCCCAGCCATTGCATCCCTCAATATTTAATCTAGACAAATGGAGCATGTGTCCAGGCAAAGGCATGTTACATGAAAGTTCACAGTAGCTTTATTTTAATGGCCCCAAACTGAAAACAACCCACATGATCACCATATAAATAAATGGATAAACAAATTGTATCCTATCCACACGATGAACTATTCCAGTGAAAAGGAGTGAGCTACTGTGCACATAACATGGATGAATCCCAAAAAAAATTGTTTCTGAAGAAACTAGATTAAAATTTTATACCATATAATTAATTTATATAAACTTCAAGCCCTTGAAAACTGAGTTACAGTGACACAAATCACATGGGGGGGTGTTGTGGGGACACAAACAGTGACAAGGAATGTTTTGGGGGTGGGGCTATGTTCATTATCTTTACTGTGGTGACAATATTTCTAGTTTTATATATGTCAGAGTGTAAGAGTTGTGTGTGGTGGTACATGCCTGTAATACCAGCATTCTGGGAGACTGAGGCAGGAAGATCACAAGTCTGAATACTACTGAAGCAACTTAGCAAGACTCTGTCTCAAAATAAAAAATGAAGGACCCAGGATGCAGTTCAGTGCAAAGGCTTTGAGTTCAACCCCCAGTACTGCAAAACAAACCAAACAACCTTACTGCATTGTATAACTTTAAACATGTATGTTTGTTAATGGATATACCTCAATAAAATCATTTTGAAAAAAGTGAAAGTGAACCCTTCCATAGAAAAACACGTTAGAATATAAGAGGAAAAAGAATAACTGTAACATTGTAGGTGGATGGTCATACTCTGTTTATATTTCTAAACATTACTATGTTTCACATATTTCTATTACTTTCATCTTTTTTCCAAGTTGCTTTTATAATTTTGGTAACAAACTGGCACAGTGGATCTGCTACATGTCTGTATGCCTGCCTTTTTAGCACGGATACAGGAGATTCTTGATGTATTTATACCTACTAATTATCTGGCGCTGGTTCTGGGGATGAATCCCAGGGCCTCACAAGTACTGAAGCAAGCACCCTGCTATTGAGCTACACCTCTAGTTTTGCTTTTTTGTTTGTTTTTAGATCTAAAACACATGATAATTAAGTTACCTCAAAGAATTCAAAGTACATTTACAAATTTAAAAATCCCAGATGCAATTTTTCTCAGTAACTCCTGACTACTGAAGTTTATCAGCACAGATAATGCACACATACTTAAAGGACCTATCAGGTTCAAGATTCATACCTGCAACGAAAAAGTGAGGCAGAGGACATATTTGTGCCCCAGAAATGTTAAGAGGCTACTTATATGAGCAAAGCAATGCACACACCTATAAGAAGGTAAAGATTAAAGAGAAATATTCTTCTGTACTGCTGATGAGAAATGTGGGAATCAAAACCTTGAAACTCTTTGCAAACACCTTTTTAGTCTCTTATTGCCACTGTAACAAATTAGCACAAACTTATTGACATAAGAAAAACTCAGTATCTTACCGTTCCGGAGGTAGCCATCCCAAAAATCTGTGTCACTGGGCTTAAATCCAGGTAACAGAAGAGTTGGCGCCTTCTGGAGACTTAAGAAAATCCCTTTTCTTGACTTTTTTAGTTTCCAGAGGCTGCTGGTACTGTTGGCCTCTAGACTCCTTCCTCCCATCATGCCAATCGCACACCTCCCCATCCACGCCCCCATCAGCCCCACTCCCTCACAAGGACCCTTTCCACTACATGGGCTCCACCTGGATAATAAAGGCTAATTTTTGCCCATCTCCAAATCTTTAATCCTATCAGCAAGGTTTTTGAGACTATAGTATGTTAACATATTCCCAGGTTCTAGGGATTAGACCTGGCTGTCTTTGGTGAAACATTATTTATCCCACTAGACTTCTGTAGCCCAGAGTTCTGCTTTTTTAAGACTTAAATCTAGAGGTAAGGTGTACTGCAAATCAACTATAAGGATACTCAAGTGAAGAGACCAGTCACTGACTTGATCTCAGAAGAAATTTCCAGTATCCTTAAAATCTATGGTATCTGTCCTTTATGGTCAGCTCTAATTATGGATCCTTAAACTGGTAGTTCAAGTGTTAGTAATATTAAATACTAGAACTGAAAATACTTTTGGGATTTAGATGGGAGCAGTTTTTATTTCAAGGACATGCGTGTACTACCCTGTGAGAGAAATGGAAACAGTGAGGAGAGTAGATTGAAAATTCCTCCTTATACTTTTAATCATTGTAATCCCAAATCAGAATTATCATCAAAGTTGTCACTGGAAAGATGGATGATACAATAATCAGGAAAATTGCTTCTTTGTCACATGGGCTCATGCAGTTCTGTTAAACTAGCCCTTCCAGAGATAATCAGGCCTGATGCACAAGTCTATACAGGCTCTAAATTAGGATGAGACTACTGTGAAAGTTCTAAATACCAGTGTGTCTGGTGTTATTAGATTTCTAATAGCACTGAACTTAAGAGAAAAGCACATTGGTGAAATATAGTATTTGCATCTTAGTAGTATTTTGGGATTCTCAATAGATGTTCCAGGAATTCACAGAGCCTCTGAGTAATACGTGAATCATGAGGGAGACATCTGCGATTTGGATGCCTTTGATTTATCCTGGCCTTTCCTCTTCCTTCTCTACTCATTTTCAGGACATTCCCTTCATCCTCTTTCACTGCCGCAGGTTTTCATCATGCTCCACACCTTCTAACAGGCTGCTTTTATAGTCCCTCACTTGCTCAGTTTTTTCCATCTTGCTCAAGTTCTTCCAGCTGTGCTAATTTGGTCATACCTGATAGCTGCGCTCATTTAAAACTGATGTTTCCCTTTGGCCACAGCCTCCTACTACCAAACCTCCATCCCCATTTCCTTGTTCTTTACCTATGTTACTTCCAGCTCCTGAATCCTGATCAGCATGAGGTACATGGCATCACCAGCCAAAAGATCTTGCTATTTACTGTCTGTTCACACCTGTCTTGACCAAATGCATGACTGTAAGGTATAAAAGATACTAAGGTCTTTAAGTAAAAAAACTTAAAGCTGTGTGGAATTGGAAAACTCAAGTCAAAGTGTGGTTTCTTCCCCCTGCCTTAAATGTTCAAAACTTACTCCCTGTCCACTTCAGCTACTTTTATAATCTTGATTTTTTTTTTATTTGCAATGTTAAGAATTGAAACTAGGGCTTTCTGCATGCTAGCAAGCATTCTACTACTGAAACTTAGCTCCAGAACTCCTGTTTAGAATTTTAAGCTTTAATCTTTTGGTTTGTTGGCTTTCCTCAAGTAGGTCTTTTCAGAAGGGTCAATGAGACTGTATTCTCCCCCAAGTTTTCCTAGTTTTTTTTTTCTTTTTCCTTGAATTTTTATTCTTTTTGTTTTGTGATATTGAGGATGGAACCCAGGACCTTGCACCTACTAGGCCAACTGCTCTACCCTGCTCACTCCCAGCTCTCTCTTTCTGACTCTCTCTCTGTGCCTCTCTGTCTCTCTGTCTGTCTATCTCTCTATATATAGAGAGAGACAGACAGAGAGACAGATATATATATATATATATATATATATATATTCTTTTTTTTATTTTTAATTTTGAGACAGGGTTTAGTTTCCTAGGCTGGCCATGAACTTGCAATTCTCCTGACTGGCTGGCTCTTTCAGTCTTTGCTTTTATAATCTGAATTTTTGTCCAAAATCATCAGATTTCTGGAATTCCATCTTTTCCTAGGTACTTTCTTTCCAGTGTCCTTTGAAGTTCACTTCCAAGCTGGATTGATTGGATTCTAGCCTTGCTGTACAGACATGAGACTGAGACTTAAGTTCTTGTTTTTCCTGAGTCAGATCCTGTCTTAGTTACTTCCTTGTTGCTGAAACAAAATACTTGACACTGAAAGTTAAATGAGGAAAGGTTTATTTTGCTGACAGTTTATAGGAGTTTCAGTCCATAGTCTGCTAGCTGCAAGGGCATGTTTCATGGCAGAGGTGAAATAGTCCATGGCTGCACAGGCAATAGGCAGTGAAGCAGTCTTCCTTCTGTTTTCTCTTTTGTTCCATTCATTCTATAAGCCTTTTGCATGGTGCCATCCACACCCAGGTGGGTCTTCCCATTACCCATACCCAGAACTATGCTAACCTAATCAGTGGACTAAGCCAGTTGTCACACACCCTTAATTCATATTCCCACATGCTAGATCCAGCCACCTCCAAAAGGTCCCATCAATGAGCACCTGAGGCTTTGGGGAGACATACAGATATAAACCATAGCAAATTCAATATTTCTAGAGTCTCCATTCTCCTGGCTTTGTTTTGTTTGCTCCTTATGCATGTGAGCTTATTATTCTCCAATTTTGACAGAACTTATCTTACAGTAACTTACTAGCACAGAATATATAAGAGATACTGTATAGTTCGATTCCCTTCCTGCCACAAAAATGTCTTTACTCTCCTTTTGCTTCTGGTTTACATGTTGGATGGACATGGGATTGTATGAAGTGACATTCTTTTCCTTTAAGGTATTGCTCTGTTGTTGTAAGGCAATCCTTGTTGTTGATGAAAAGTCATACACCAGTCTGATTCTCATTCCTTTAATAAAACAGGAAGATAAATCTGTGGCAAAGGGGAGGGGAACAAAGAGATGGAAGGAGGTGGGAAGTAAGGGAGGGGAAGATAATAAGAATAATAAAAACTAAGATGTGTTATGTGCATCTACCAACTCCCCCATGAGGAATGTGGTCATTATATACTGCAGACACATACTAATAAAAATTAAAATTAAAATAATAAAGTGAGGTGCTAGGTGACCTTATAAATTAATGGGCTGAAACAGAGGCTGCAGGTATGAACTCATCAACCAACACAGATGTGTAAGAGTCAAAGTGGGAGCAGAGAAGAATTTTGAGAGAGAATTTTCAGCTGGTAGGGATTTTCTTCTCAGCACTCAATCATGGTCTCTTCAAACACTCCTCAACTTCATCACTGAAATGCACAATACCCGCTGGAAAAATACCACATTTTAACCCCAAACTGATTGTTTTAAGCCTGCATTGTGCTGGGCATGGAACACTGGAATCATCTTCTCTTTTATGATTTTTGTTTTTAGGTATCAAAAATTTTTAATTTAAAAATTAAATAAAACTTGCTCTAAAAAAGTAACATAATTTTTAAAAGAGCGTGGTCAGGAGCACACCCTTAGTCATTTATATTGTATATGTGTGCTGGTGTTTGTTTCCTGTACTCCTGTGGGACTCTCAAAGTTATAAATAAACTGGTTTTTTTCTTTAAAAATATTGCCCATTGTTTACACTGGAAGTTCTAAAGAGCTTCCTTTTTGTGTTTGATGTTCTCAAATATCACAAAAACATAACAAAACGTGGATTATTTTCCCCCAATAATTTTGAAGGGTGCTTGGGCTGCCCTTTCATTTGAGAAACTAAAATCTTGTACCGATTTTGATGATATCATCTCAATTTTCTCTGTTCTCTTTTTCTGGAATTCATGTTTATTGAGTCCTTTCTATAATGCCTGTTTCTCTTATCTTTTTCTTCATATTTCCCATCTTAATCTTTTTGTTATTTTCTGTGGGAATTACTCAGCTTTATCTTCCTAACTTTCTTCTGAATGTTTTCTTTTTTGCAATCCCGATCTTAAATTTCCAAGAACTCTTTGTTCCCTGAATGTTTTTCTGAGCATCTGGTAGCTGTTTTATGGATGCAATATTGTCTCTCAAATCTGTTGATGGTGACAAGCATTGTTGCTGAAAGTCCTCGTCTTTACTCCAAATTATCAGTTTTCTTTGGAGTCTGTTTTTCTGTTTCTCTCACTATACTCACATTGAATTTTTTTCTAAAATTTCGGGGACTCCTTAGTTGCACGTTTGTATTTAAGAATGACACATTAGACACCCCCTTCCCATGAGAGTGCTGGCAGGGAGTCAGGGCATAGTGCCTGGGGACCTTCCCTATGAGATGGGTTGGCTCTTCTGTTGCAGGACATCCTGTACAAACGTCTCCAGAACAAAATATAAAAATCTCCTTTGCAAAGAGGTATTCAGCAACCTGAAATTCCCGAGATGGAGGTGGAGGTTTGACTTTGAATCAATGCCCATTTCAGCTCTCATTACTTAACTATTGTCCCCAAGTAAACCAGAAACATGAGTCCTAAGCCTTTGCTAGGCCTTCACATCTGTGTGCTTTGCTTTCCAGTGACTTTCGGCTTGGGTTCCTCAGTCCGGTTTCATCTTCCTCTCTTCCCCTCTCCACCTCGATTCGATTAAACTTCCGGACATTTGTGAATGTTATTTCCTGCAGGTGGCCCCTCCTGTGTTCTCATAATAATTACCAGCTTATTCTTTCTATATTATTTGGTGTGGCTGCAGGAAAAAAAGGAGAAGCATGTATGTGGCTTACTTTCCACAAGTGCAGATCATTTTCATTTTCTCGCTTAATCTCTTGCCTTCCGGTGCTAGCAAAGGAAGGGGGTGTGAGTTCTGGGGATTAAACAAAGGGCCTTCACACTGAGCTCTGTCCTAGTCCTTTCTGAGATAGCCTCTTGCTAAGACTGGGATTCAAACTTGCCATACTCCTGCCTCAGCCTCCCAGAGTGCTGAGATTATAGGTGTGGGCCTCCGTGCCTGGCTTTCTAAAGGGAATTTCACTTAAAACTTCTTTCCTGAAAATATTTCAAGCGGTTATATTTTTCATTTCTCTTTTCCCATGAATCACATTTGTTGTACCCCAAGGGCAAAGGTTATTTCCCAGAGAAGAATATCAATAGAGCCTTCAACAAAGCAGTCAGAGAGGAGCTACAGAGGGAATTCCCACAAGACATGAAATGGAAGTAGGGCATTTTTGGCAGGGAGCAGAAAGACTGTGGGAAAAGACTGTAGGTCCCAGCCTGGAGTGAGAAATAATCGTGTCAAAAGGCTACTGAAATTGATGGCTGTTGAAGACGAGCATCTTCCATCTCCGTTTCCATTTGGTATCCCGGAGATCAGCTCTGCAGGCACCTCTGCCTTAGCATCCCGCAGCCCAGCGGAGGAGACAGCGCGCGGCTCTCCCGGGCAGAAGGGGTGGCTGCAGCGTTTTTCTGAGGATTCCTTGGCTCTCAGAACTAAAGCAGATGTTAACACGTAGCGCACAGGAGGCCTAGATGAAATTGTATTGCGTTCTTAAAAACAACAAAAAATCTTACTAGACGCCAAGTAAAACTTGCTCATTACTGAAAATAAAATGCAAAGTGGCTGCAGGCTCCGTTTTTAAAAGAAGAGAAGTTTCTAGGGCCTAAGGGTCAAGATAAAAGACAGACAGTGGAAGTCAAAAGCCGGCATTGCCAAGTGTAAGACTCTCTGTAGTGGTCAAGGCTTCATGCAAGCTCCAAATCCAGGCAGTAATAATATCACATTAGTCACCTTTGGCTACTGCTATGGAACACCCAAGGCAGCTGAATTGTAAAGAGAAAAGGTTTGGTCAGGCATCACCAAGGCAGGACTTTCCCGGGGCTCAACCTGTTTGTCGGCAGAGCAGAGCACGGTCTCAGAGGAAACCCAGCTCCAGCACCCCTGCTGTTGCCCTAGGCAAACACAGGATGTCATAAAAGCAGCGATAAGGTGGAGCCGTGAAATCTTCCAAGCCCCAGGACATCTGATAACATCCCTCCGTTTAGGCTGGATCCTCTGTGGACTTCGATCCCTGATGTTTGCGAAGACCTTCTTGGCTAATGTCCCTTGCCTTTTTTTTTTTTTTAATTTTAGAGAGAGAGAGGAAAAAAAAAAACAATTACAAACAGTGATATGAAATTTCAACACAAGATAGTAGTAGAGTAACAATGGTTAATATATTGCATATGGTTATTTTCAAAGTAGTTGCTCATATGATGAGAAAAGTCATGAAAAACTGTTCAAACAATATAGGCACAAACCTTTCTTTTAAATGAATTAATAGAAACTAGTAGAACAGCTGTCTGTATATATATATATATTTTTTTTTCTTTTTCCTTTCCTTCTTTTCTCTTTTCCCCCATTCGGTTTCTCTTTCCTTTTGAACAGTTTCTTCCCATTTCACAATATCTGTTGTACATTTTGGATCTTACTATTTTAGCTTCTTTCACTAGGGAGACAATATGATGTTTATACATGTGAGTCATTTATTTTACTTATGAGTATTGTCTCAAGCTACATCCATTTATATATAAAAGTATCCAGTTTATCTTTCTTTTTATCTGAGTAGTACTCCATTGTATAAAAACACATCTTTTTTTATTCATTCCTCAGTTGTTGGTCTTTCAAGAGATACAAATTAAAACAACACTGAGATTCTATCTCACGCCAGAAAGAATGGCTATTATCAAGAAATCAACCAGTAACAAATGCTAGTGAGGCTGTTGGGGAAAAGGAACCCCTCTTTACTACTGATGGGAGTGTAGACTGGTACAACCACTGTGGAAATCAGTGTGGAGACTCCTCAAAAAACTAAAATTGGAAAATCCATTTGACCCAGCTTTTCCCCTTCTGGGTATTTTCCCAGAAGAATTAAAATCATACCACAGCAATATATGTGCACCCATGTTTACAGCAGTTCAATTTGTAATAGCTAGATCTTGGAAACAACCTTACCATCTTTCAACTACTATGAAGAAATCTGCTCCTCTTTGTTCCAGATGGATGGGCTTTTTGTCCTCTGACTGCCTGCATGCAGGTATTAAATCATATACTTTGTTGCCTTCACAAAAGCCTGTGGAGTGATTTCTGCCTTGTGTCCTTCATTACACGTTTATTTAGTTCACACTTTTGGAGATTCCAAAACATGGCACCTGCCTCAACTCAGGGTGAAGGATGACGGTAGAAGTATGTGTACAGGCCAGCACTAGCATTTCCAACCAGGAAGATGAGGGGAGGAGAGTGGGAAGGAGGAGGCATCCTCAAAAATTCCTTCCAAGGGCATGCCCCCAGTGACCTACCAGGCTCCCATTAGGCACCGCTTCCTCACGGTAGTGTCTTGCATCGATGACCTCTGGGGAACACCCATTCCAGAGGAAGTATATAAGAATAAGAGCAAAGCTCAGGGATGCTGAAACCCTGCACTTGACTCCTCTGACCAGACTTGTGATACTACTTCTCCGTTATTTATGGAATGATTCATCAGACATTAGAGTTTAGGAACCCAAATTAGTTGCAAATAGTAAGCAGTTATATTTTGAGAGCTGTGTAGACTTTCCGCATCCTTATCTTTCATAAGAATGAGCTAAATTTACTTAAGGGCACTCCCAGATTTTAAGAGCAAAACCCTGAAGATTTAATGAGCTACAGATTTTGGCATAATTACTAACTCTTACTTAGACTGATTAAGTTTATGTTGTTATATGACCAAAAAGAGTGGGATAGTTCTCCTTTATTTATGTGTATATTTATTTATTTAGGGCTCCATATGTAAAGGTAATTTGTAGACAATTATTTCTTGGATAATTTATCCTTTTAAATTTTACATGCTTTTTATAACAGGAAATCAAAAGCATAAAGAACTTTCCTCTTTTAAAGTAACGATTTGGCATGAAAGTTATTTTTATGCTAATGGTTTCACATAGTGCTGATATTTTATACTTTCATATATATATATATATATATATATATATATATACATATATATATATATGTATATATATATATATTTTTTTTTTTTTTTGGTACCGGGGATCAAACTCACAACTTTGTGCTTGCCAGGCAGGCACTTAAGCCGCTGAGCTAAATCCCCGGCTCCCTTAATATATTTTTCCACTCTGGGGTTTGAACTCAGGGGTGATTTACTACTGAGCTATATCTTTTGCCCTTTATCTTTTATTCTGAGACGGGCTCTCATCAAATTGCTCAAGCAGGACTTGAATTTGTGCTGCTCCTGCCTCAGTCTCCCGCACTGCTGGAACTGTAGGAATGTGTCACAACACTTGGCTCTTTCCTTAATACTTTTAAAATGAAAATAAGATGTTTAAAAGAAAATCACCTACATGCCTGTAAATTTTTGTTTTCTGCATGTTTCCTTCTACCTGTATGGCGCAAGACTTTAGTACTAAAAGACAGTTTAAAAACCAAATGGTCCAGTTCTGTAATGCCAGCACTCATAGGCTGAGGCAGGAGGATTGCAAGTTTGAGTCCAGGCTGAGCAACAAAGCAACTTAGTGAGATTGTGTCTCAAGCTAAAAAATAAAAAAGGTCTGGGAATGTAGCTTGGCATGAAAGCTCTGGGTTCAATTCCCAGTAAAAAAGGAAAGGAAACAAAAATAAATCAGATAGTCCAATTTCTTCATTTTTCACATGACAAAATTAAGACCCAGAGAGATATGAAGTTTTCCCAAAGTCACATTTTATTTTCTCCTCTAAATGAAATATTCATGCTAAATTAATAAAAAAAATTTGTTAATATGACAGAACTCCCTAATTATCAATTTTCCACTTCAATAACTACAAGGAGAAAATATGTCTATTAAATAATGCAGTATTAGCATTATCAGAGGCAACATATGGAAAATTTTAGCTGCAAATTCTGTATACTGTAATAAAAATATCCAGAAGTCTTGGAATTTTTAGAAAGCAAAGGTGAATTCAAAGCTTCTGGAGTTTAGGATTTGGATTGGGAGTTCCCATATTTGGTATTCTGTCTGCAGTGCTGATTCTGAAATGCACCCTCCGTGATTAAAAAGGCAAATTATAGGGCTCAGAGAGCACCTAATTGAGGCTTTCTCTGTGCTATAATTCAAAGAATTGAAATGACATTGAGAAGGGGAATGCTTTGCATGGAACACTGGATAGCTTCCAAAACAGCTGTGTTAGAAACAGTCTGGACACATAGGAATGTAGGATTTCTTAATACGCTACAGCAGAGTAAGGCCCAAAATGGGACTAGAAAAACAGTTGTGATACTAGTTTGCCAGGTTAGGGAGGTTATCTAAGGCGAAACATTTTATATTTGTAGTTGTAGTGATAATATGAGACTAGCATAGGTGACCTCAGAGACCTTATCCACTCCATGGCTTTGCTCCGGGAGTGTCAATGTGATCCTGTATTCCAGGCCCTGGCAAAGCCCCAGACTGAAGAGTGGTCTGTGCTGACCAGTCCTAGTGTCCTTTTGTCCCTTTGTCCTCTGAGACCAACCCTGGGCAGAAACCTGGTGCCTCATTGGTGCCACTTTTTCACCACTGGCCTTTCTATTCTTCCTATAACAGCCGCACCACCTGTTTATGATTCATGATTTTCTCTTCTCCACTGACTCCATCTGCACTCCAGTGCCTGTCCTCTTAGCTGGACCATGGGAACCAGTAGATAGCTGCTTTTCTGATGGTGTCTCGGAATCTGAGCTCCACCTGGTTTGACTCACACACTCCTGGGTGAGGCTCCCTTCATTTCTCTCACTGTCAGGCTGTATCGTCCTGGACAAATCCTGCTGGCTCTTTCAAGCAAGTCTACAACACAACCACTTAGCCTCTTCTCACCTGCTTCTATGCAGGGCTCTGCAGCAATAGCTTCTCACGGCTTCCAAAGCAATCCTATTACAACATTAGGCCAAATCACGTCATCCTTCTGCTCCGGTGACATTCTAACGACGACCCTGCAAAGTCCTAGGTGCCTTAGCCACTGCCACTACTCCCACTCCCAACCTGCCACAAATGCAGCCACTCCTGAGGACTTTGCAATTGTTCTTCCTGCCCAGAATACTTTTCCTCCAGATAGCCACGGCCAATTTCCTGTTTGTCATGTAATGGCAATGTCACCTCGTGAGCTTTTTCTGGTCATCCTATTGCCTTTTCTAAAATTGTGACTACTCCCTTATTTTCACCTTGGTACCTATGTTGTGCTTGTTTTTTTCTTGTTTGTTCCCAGTGATAGTAGGGACTTTTGTCTGTTTTTTTAAAATTATGAAGTCATAAAATTTCATAACAATATAGTAACAATAGTTAATATACTGCATCTTATCGTCCAAATACTCAGTACAAGACAGACAAAAAAACACTTTCTTACAATGAAGAAACAGATAATAGCACAAAACTTTCTTTTCAATGAATTAAGAGAAACTAAGAAAATAAATAAAATTAGCAAATATATTAAAATATTTTTGAAAAACTGAAATATCTAATTTGGAAGTATTTGAGCTTCTCCCTCTTTCCTATTTCTCTTCTATTTAGTTCTTTATATTTATATATACTTTGTTTCTCATATAAGAGAAAGCATATGTCTGAGCTTCTCAAGTTGCATCCATTTACCTCTAAATGCCTCAAATGTATCTTTATGGTAGTATAGTATTCCATTGTGTATAAATGCCACACTTTTCTTATTCATCTGTTACTGGACACACATGCTGTTTCCAAGATCTAGCTATGAAAAATAGTGCTGCTATAAAAATGGTTATGCAGGGGTTGGGAATTTAGCTCAGTAGCATAAGTACTTGCCTTGCAAGCACAAAGTTGTGAGTTTGATCCCTGGTACCGATAAAAAAAAAAAGCATTGAAAAATGGTTATGCATATGTCTATGTAAGCTGATGATTTTAACTTTTTAGGGAAAATACCTAGAAACGGGATACCTGGATCAAATGAAATTTCTAGTTTTAGTTTTTTGAGGAATCTTCACACTGATTTCCATAGTGCTTCTACTAGTTTACATTCCCACCAACAATGCAGAAGATTCCTTTTTTCCTTACATCCTTGCCAGCATTTAATACATTTTTTTAAATGATAACCATTCTTTCTGTAGTAAGATGGTATCTCAGTGTAGTTTAATTTCCATTTCTCTGATGGCCGATGATGAGCATTTTTAAATGTACTTATTGGCTATTTTTACTTCTAGGAGTGTCTATTCATTTCATTTGCCCATTTTTTGATTGGGTCTTTTGCTGCCCTACATTCTTGGACATCTCTAGAGTAGAGTATGTTCAACAGGTATTCGGTATCAAATGAATTGTAGATGGTCTGTACCAAGAAGAGTATAACACTATATAAAGATGGAAATGCTCAGTAGATAAAATGTTTGATTGTGAAGATTTGACCATCTTTTTTATTGTGTGAAATTTAAAAAAACCTCCATGCATTTATCATGACATAAGCTTTAACTGTCTTATGAGATACTTTCAATGTCAGGGAAAGCATTTTCTACTATTCTTCATTTGTTCACTAGCTGAATCTCATCTTATTTTCCAAGTGTTATTCTGGACTCTACTAAGTTATGGAGGAAAAAGTAGTCTGCCATAATAGAGGAAAAATTCCAGGTCCTGACTGTCCTTGAGACCTCAAAATTCTAACGTTGTGTTATGTAACACCAAGGAGAAATATGAAGCTATTAAATATACTAATGGAAGTAGTGATGAAATAAATGAATTATAATATGCTACATTAAATTCATTTTAAATAAGAAGTCACAGAAACTCCATTTAATTTTTTCCCCTCTTCTTTTTCCGTCATCAGAAAGACACTCCGTACAGTAGGGCGTGAACGCGCATGCCTGTGATTCCAGCACTGGGGAGGCTGAGGCAGGAGGATCACCTTGAGTTAGAGGCCAGCCTGGGCTATACAGTGAGTTCACGGTCAGCCTGAACGACCTAGCGGGATCCTTTTTCAAAAATAAAAACAGCAGAAAAAGATGCTCTCCTTGGTACCTGGGAGAGGATTCACTTATAGGTATTAAAGAAGCACTGAAGGGAACGGTATTTTCACAGCAGAGGTTTCTAGATTACTTGCCGTGGCACTAGCCAGGGTCACTGTCCTCGAGCTCCACGGATTTTATCTGCAATCCGTCTGACACCGGAACCTCAATCTTACAGCCCAGGAGACTGCGAGGAGGGGCCGCGACTGCGGGGTCCGGCGCCCCCTTTGAGGGCCCAGAGTGACCGCTGCGGTGCGAGGGGCTCCCGGCGTGGACGTGGCCACGCCCGGCCGGCCGGCTTCGACCTCCGCTCCGGCGGCCCAGCCAGGCAGGGCTCCCGCTGTCCGCGACGGCGGCCGCTAAGGTGGGCGGGGGAGGGGCGCGGCCGCGCTGCGTCGGGCTCCCACAATCCCCCGCGGCGCGGGGAAAGTTTACGGGACGTAGGCGGTGGCGGCGGCGACGGCCGCGCGAGCGGTAGCGGTTCTCGGGTGGCGCGCGGCGGACCATGGCCCTGGCCCGGCATCCCCGGCCTCCTCTCACGGCGTCGCCAGGCAGCGTCGCGGAGCGAGCCGACTTCCGGGAAGGAACCGACATGCGACAGAGCGGCGGCCGGCGCGCTTAGCGCCGCGAACATGCGGCAGTCCCTGCGGGCGACCCCGGGCTGCGGAGCGGCGGGTGGCGGGCGGCGGGCAGGACGGGCGGCCGGGGCGGCTCCAAGGCCTCGTCGAGGATGCTGTCCCGAAAGAAAACCAAAAACGAAGTGTCCAAGCCGGCCGAGGTACAGGGGAAGTACGTGAAGAAGGAGACGTCGCCCCTGCTGCGGAGTGAGTGTCGCCAGGGCGCGCCCCCACCTCGGCTGTGGGGACCGGCGGGCTCCCGCCGCTGCTCCTGCCCCTCCGGGCGCCGGGAGATTGTTGCTGCTGCTGTTGTTGGTTTCTCTTGGGTGCGAAGTGGTATTTGTTCATTGAAAGTCAGTGGAGAGTAGGAAAAGATTATAACCCCGCCCTGAGTAATTCTCGGAGTCTGAAACTTCCTTGCCGACCCCCTCCTCCCAGGTCTGGCGTTCGTGTTTGGCAGTCCTGGGGCAGTTGCTGGTCCTGCAGTGCTGTGGGAGTGAAAGTGACTCGCTCGGGATACTTTCCTTGCTGCAATACGTTTGCAAACATTGCGGATGTCATTCGCGGTGCCCAGCATAGTACAAACTCCAGGGACAGAATTCCAGAGCCCCGCTGCAGGACGCAAACTTGAGAAAGCAAGAAGCAGAAGGTTGCCTAGCCCTTACCCCAAACCTCATCTCTGTTACATCGCAAAGCAGAGAAGGCGAAAATATTTGTATTGGCTATTTTTATGAGATTCTAAAAAGCCAGAGTACTCAAAACGATTCCTATCATATCAGGGAAGTTGCCAGGAAGCCCCCCCCCCCCATAATAGGGTATGTTCCCTCTACCCCTCCTTTGCCTCTCAGTTTAAAATGTTTGATTTCCTTGCTGAATTTCCGGAATTTTTAATTCGTATGCGTTCTAGACATTTGTGAGGCAATGTGCTAATCTTGAGGTGCTCCTACTACTGCCTCCAGGGCCCTTTGTGTAGGTTTCCTGCTTGGAAGCTGGTGTTTGTGACTTAAGCTTTGCTTCATATTGTAACTGGAAAAGCTGTTCATAGAGGTTCCTAGTATTTGCCCAAGAACACTCAGAAAGGGGTGGAGAGCATGTTTTTCCTTTATAATGCCATCAGCTTTTCAGACTTATTGTGGTAGTTCCAGTACTTTCAACAAAATAGATCAGTACATCGGTAACTTGAAACTTGATTTTAAAACTTGTTTTTAACAGTTCGATTTTTAGTTGTATGTTCTCTTTATGTTTTTAAATGAAAACTTATGTGCTGCAAATACTTCATTAAACATGACCATACTTGAAATCTTACATAGATCACATCTGTAAGCCAGTAACTTCAAGCAATATTTCATTTTTGTTATTGTTGAGCTTTATTCTGATATTTGGCTTCTGAAGCTTATTAAGTGCCCTTAATATTGTCTGCTTAATGAACTAATAAAATGGACACTATATGTAGTTTTTTTCATATTTTAAAGGCATTTGTTTTCTCACCAAGAATGTCTTAGCTATTTTCACATTCAGTGTTCAGCAGTACTATATCTTGAAGGCCATTGTTCTACCATTATCTTCTGTTTTGAATTAAAGGAGCCATAGTTTTAGACCTGGCATGTTTGATCTGATTTAACATTTGTGTGTCTCTTTGAAATTAGATCTTTTAATTTTCATACCTAGGTTTTTTGCTTTGCAGTCTTTGGTTACATGTGCTAGGTAATTCATAGAGTTACCGATTTTAGAGTCTTTTTAAGGAAGTGTGTGTATGTTTGGGGGTAGATATATATTAAGGTTTTCCTCTAAGGATATTTGACAGTTTCTAAAATGAAGCAAAAACAAAACAAACTAGCTATAAATTATGTGGTAATTATTTAATGACTTACAATTGTCTATTTTACACATTAATTCAGGAATACTTAATTGATATATACCTCATAGTTAAGCTATTTAATCATATTATCTAGGGTCGTACATAGAATGCATTTGATTCTGGCAGAGTTTGCAGATAGCACATCCATGCAAATTATTTTCTTGCTTGAGTGGGAAAATAACCTTCCTTAGTTTAAATACCATCATAAATTAAAATATAATTTTGTTAAGTCAATTAGTGTTTTGATTTTGGGATGGTAGGCATAAATGAAAATCCTTAGAAAGTATTTATTATTTATCAAACTGGTAATTTTATTCCCTGGTTTTTTAATAGATCTCATGCCTTCATTTATCCGGCACGGCCCAACAATTCCAAGACGAACTGATATCTGTCTTCCAGATTCAAGCTCTGCTGCTTTTTCAGCTTCTGGGGATGGAGTAGTTTCAAGAAACCAGAGTTTCCTTAGAACTCCAATTCAAAGAACATCTCATGAAATAATGAGAAGAGAAAGCAACAGATTATCTGCACCTTCTTACCTTGCCAGGAGTCTAGCAGATGTCCCTCGGGAGTATGGCTCCTCTCAGTCGTTTTTGACAGAAGTTAATTTTGCTGTTGAAAATGGAGACTCTGGTTCCCGATATTACTATTCAGATAATTTTTTTGATGGTCAGAGGAGGCGGGCATTTGGAGATCGTGTGCATGAAGACTACAGATACTATGAATACAACCATGATCTCTTCCAAAGAGTGCCACCAAGTCAGGGGAGGCATACTTCAGGTACTGTAATATTATAGGTAGTACATTAACACTGCAGTTAAGACAGTGTTCTTTTCTGGGTTTTCTTGGGACACCAACAAATACTCTTTTTTTTTTTTGTACTGGGGAGCGAACTCTCAACCTTGCTTTTGCGAGGCAGGTGCTTAGGCCGCTAAGCTAAATCCCCAGCCCCACCAACAAATACTTTTCATTTTTTTCACATTGTCCATTATGCCAGTCTGGCTTAAGCCTGCTTGCAAGTAATTGTTAACCTACACTGAGTGAGAGAATTCTTGAGTCCATTTATTTTATTAGCTTGGTACTTAGGATTGTCTGCACTGTTAAAACCATGGGCCTTGAAAACATGGAGAGTGTAGTGTCTTTGGTTGGATTAAATTTAGAGTTAGGTTTGTTGAAATGAGAGGGTTAAGTCTTTAGAGATACTAGAGATAATCTGAGAAAGGAGAGGAAAAATTGGCTATGCTAGGTGATACCATGGGCAGCTACATTACTTAGTAAAATGTTGGACTTTTTCTCTGAACATAATTTTTTATAGCTCAGTAATTTCTCAGTTTGGTCAAAAAAACTTCAGATGTGTTGAACATATCTTTTGGTGCTTTTTGTAACAGGCAAAAAATTTTAATCATGTAATTAAAGAAAAAAATTGCTTATATCTTACCTTGGGCCCACAAGGAAGAGAAGAAATTTGGAGAAATGTTATAGTTTTATTTTTCCTAAAATGCTGGGTTACACTGGATAAATTAACACAACTTGAAAATTAAACTTCATCACATGATTTTCTTTCCTTCATAGTAAGTCGTAGGCTTTAAATTTGGCAGGATAAAGATTTACATTTTAGCCCACGTAACTTCAAATAAGATGACTTAACAGTTTGGAGCATGAGTGTTTTGACTATAGGGAAAATTGTATTCATTTTGTTTTCATCATTTATATGTCTAGAAATTTCCTTGATCCTCTTGGGATATTGTATTTGGGGATACTCATTATAGAACAGAGAATTGTTACACTTTGTGGTGTCAGCTGTGAGTGTGATTAGGCATCAGAATAGAGGTCAGTGTGGGCTAGAATACTTAAAAGAATGACTTGTGGAAGAGGTAAGAGTTGAACTGGGCTTCTTGTAACAGAGCAGAAGAAAATATTTTAGGTGGGAAATTGAGAATAGCCCAGGGAAAACAGGATAGGCCAGCCAGGATTTAAATTTAAGGAAATGGAAAATACTGCCTCTTTTTAAGAAATAAGATGTAAGATGAAATACAGATTTGTTTTCCAGCTACAAGCAGATTTGAATCAAGCAAAAGCCACTGTGCTTTTCGCAAAGAAATGATTTTATGAAAATCATGTGTAGAGATTAGTTTATAGCATTGTTTGGAATAGATCCCTAGAGGAAAGATGATTGATTACAGGGATCAGTGATAATGGAGAGGAAAAAAAGAGATCTAGGTTGTCTTTTTTCAAGGAAAAATGAAGATAGTAAGTTTGGAGAAAAGTAAATCACTAAATTTTGAAAATTGAGGAACAGTGTGAATGTGACATAAAGTAAGTGCACTTGTTTTATGAAAGCTGATATTGTAATCTCATTGGGATATTGAAAAGGAAAGATTCTCTGGGCAGGTAGAAATGAGCATGGATGAGTACCTTTTTGGTTTTAAAGAACTTCTAGATTAACACAGTTGCATACTGAATATTGTAGGTTTTTTAAAAAATATTGGGTAGTTCTTATCAGAGATAATCTTTACCCAAATTCAAAAGTGAATATAAAAAGCAAAGCTCATTTTCTTTTAGAGTAACAGCTGTAGTATAGAAAATTTTAAAATGCAGAAATATAAAGTAGCCATCTACTAGCAAGTCTTTGTTACATTATTTTGTCTTTTTTCATGCTAAATTATTTTATGATTATGTCCTGTATAACTTGCATGTTCTTGGCTTTTACTTGACTGGATTTCTTAATGTTGCACACTTTTTATGAGTAGTAACTCTATAGTTTTCTACTTTGGTGCATGTTCAGTGGTTAGTATTTTAAAAAGTTAATGAGGACCTGCTTTTGATATTTGGAAAGGGGACAAGTGGGACACATCCAAATGAATGGGACTTGGCTAGTGCTGATAAGGGTGGAGAGAGAAGGGGAAAAGGAGAGTCCCGTGTGACTAGCATAGTGCTAACTACATGGAGATACCCAAAAGTAAATGGCTAAGAGAATGAATGCATCCAGAGGTTCGAAATCTGGAGACTTAAGCAGTTTTTGTTAGCAAAGAGAGAACAGAGATAATAGCTGTGTTTGTCGCCATATGGATCATTTGTTGTTCTTTGCACTCACCTTTCCCATCTCTATATTGCAGACATCACTGATAGTTCATGCAGGTTGAGCATATTAAAAAATGTGAAATTTGAAATGCTCCAAAATTGAAACTTTTTGAGCCCCGACATGATGCCATGAATGCGAAACTCCACATTTGACCGACAGATCACAGTCTGAAGAGTGGTACACTAAAAATATTGCACTTCAGACTGTGTATAAGGTCCAAATGAAACATATATGGTTTTCAACTTGGGTCCCCTCCCCCAGATACCTCATGTGTTTGCAAATACTCTAAAATCCAAAAAGACCCAAATATAAGACACTCTGGTCTCAAGCATTGTGGATAAGGGGTACTCAGTCTGTGATACTTTCTGTGTGAGTTTTCATTTTATCTGGAGAACTTGTAATACCAAGTTACTATCTTATTTTAAAGTTCTAATTTGCAAAGTATCGTTGAAGAAATACTGTAAACCAGATTTCCACTGACTTAATAAGAGCAATCTTGACATGGTTTTTATAAGTTTAAAGACAGACTTAAATCAGCTTTCCAGGCACAACTTAGAAATAAAGTACAAGTTGAGTATTTTTTCAAGTTAAAAGCATTTTAAAAAATACAATTTGACTTCATGGGGTAGCTAAACCTGCTTTTAGTTACACAGTAGGCATCTGTGTTTTTTATCTTAATCCAGGCTCTTTCACATCAGATCATACCAGGTTTACAGAAGGTTACAGATATTTGAAAATTTTTTGTAGTAAAATGTCTCTGGCTCCAATGGTTTTTTTTTTGTTTTGTTTTGTTTTTTTAGAAAAAGACATTTATTACAGCAGTGAATGAGAAACTACTTGAGAAACTTCATTTATTATGTCAGGGCAGTATAGATTTGGTGGTTTACCTTCTAGAAGAAAATAGTGCTTCTTTGAAGGAATTTCTTAAACTTGCAAGAAAAGATTAACAATCAGTTTAGTAGCCAAACAGAAAAACTTTATAACTGTCTTTACCAGAAGGTAAAGATCTGAGTGTGAGACAGTAGCAGAGAGTTTCCTGAATTCAGAAAAGATTTGAAACTTATGTTTTCAAGATGTACAGAAATTTAAATGAATGGAAAGGAGAAAGTAAGTTGTGGGAGGGTAGGGATGAGCTATATAGACAGGTCTATATTCACAAGTACTCTATTAAATTTTTGTTATTAATGTAAGTACAAAAATATGAACAAATTTGTTATGATTAATGACAGTAATAATTCCAGCCAATTACTTGTTTCTTAGATTTTCAGGAAACACCTTTTCTCAAAGGGTTAAATTTATCTTATTTAGCAAAAGCACAAAAACAAATTGTAGTGTAGTAACTTTTTGTGTATTGTCATAAAGGATCTTAGGGCCGAGGGAGTTCTGCATTTAGCTGTGAAACTTGACCTTAACATTCTTGGCCATCATGCCAGTCAGCCCCTGTGTGCCAAAGGAAGGAATCTTGCTGTTAACAGGAAGTCTTAAGCAGATTGAATTTCTTTGTTTTGCACATAATGTAGTTCTATGAAACTTTTAAGTGGCAATTTAAAAATATTTTAAATGTTTTAAAGATCACTAAAGAAATCAGCTTACAAAAATCTGAAACTGAAAAGTGTCAGGCTTTGTTAAAAAATACTGGATTTGAGTTTATTCCCGTAAAATATTGAGTTAACCAGAATCATTTTTTGAGGAAAAGTTGATCTTTAGATTATCATCTTTGCAGAGGAAGAGAAAAAGTAGTTGGCTTTGTTTAATACTTAGAACTCTTTCCTCAGCATCCTGATTATAACGTTAGTATTTATCACTGTGAATCTTTTGAAACTTAAGTTTCATATTCTTTTTTTCTTTTGGTACTGGGAATCAAAACCAGGACTATGCATGCCATGCTTATAAGACTCTTGCCACTGAGCTACATCACTGGCAAACCCTCTCACCCTTTTAAAGTTTTTGTTGTGAAACAGGCTCACTGAGTTATCCAGGCTGGTTTTGATCTTGTGATCTTCCTGCCTCAGCCTCCTTAAGTAGCTGAAATTACAGGTGTGTGCCACTATACCTGACTCAGGTTCATTTTAATCTCTGCAGATCTAGTTTTTGGAAACCAGGAATCTTGAGTTTTATTTATAAATATAGATTTCATAGTTAGCTTACAGGTTAAGTTCTTTAAAGGCATGTCTAATGAAAGCTTGTTGGAGATGAAAGATTTCTGGTTTCCAAACTTCTACTTATCTTTGGAAAGTCCTGTAATCAGCTTGTGAATGTTTGACTTTGTATTACAGGAACATGTTTGTGCTATTAATTCCTGCATACAGAAGCAATTTTGAAGATTATTTATGAAAGCCATTTATTCTTTTCTGTTAACTAATTAAAATTAAGGAAAACTTTTTTCCTTGTGGTTCAGAAATAGTCTCATTTTCCTATAGTACTAATTTAGTTCAGAATTGGTAGTTGCCTTTTCTTTTATTAGTAGCAGTTACATTTTTCTCCTTTTATGATCCTAAAATTGATTGTGGGTTGAAATGTCATCCTGGTTTATCCATCATAATCCCAGCACTTAAGGAAACTGAGGCAGGAGAAATACAAATTAAAGGCCTTCTCAAGCAACTTAGTAAGACTCTGTCTGAAAAAATAAAAAGAACAGAGGATGTAACCCAGTGTGAAGCCTTGGGTTCAGTCCCCAGTCCAGGGGCCAAGGGAGGAATGGACAGCAGCCTTTTTACCTGTTGGTTTTGGCAGCCAATAAGGATCATTAAATAAATACAGATTTTGGTAGGAATTTCAAATGGTGATTTTTGAATTGTCTTATTTCTTCTGTGTAACAGTTGGAATTCTATATTAAGAACCTTCTTTATCAGTTACTTGTTTGCTATTCATATGGGAAAGATGAGATCAATAAATGCTAGATCTTTCCTTAATTTACTGTTGTTCTGAATAATGAAGTGAAATTCTAATTACTTCCAGAGATAACTAATGAGTTTTTATTTCGGGTATCTTTATAGACTCAAGGATTTTTTTTTCTTAACTTTAGGTTAACTAGTATTTTCTGTTCCAGAAGTTATACATTTCATTTCATTGTCATATCTCCTTAATCTTCTTTGCTCTGTTGCCAGTTTTTCAGATTTTTTTTTCCCTCCTTCTGTGTGAGTAGTGCATGTCAGGTATTTTGTAGACTGTCCTTCAATTTGGATTTTTGTCTGATGTTTTTCTAGTGGTTCGGCTGGGTTTATTAAGGTTTCTGGAAAGAGTATATGTGTGTATATATTATGTATGAGGAGGTGCATGTTAGCTACATGACATTACTGGTGATGTGAACCATCATCATGTAAGTTTACCAGGCTTCTCCACTGTGAAGTTACTGTTTTCCCCTTTCATACTCTTGAGGAGAGGGAGTCACTAACTCGCATGTGAGAGGGTTCCATGAACTGAATAAAACAGCAGTAGCTTATTTTTAAGATATTTCCCAGCAAAGAAGTACAAGTTATTTTGTTTTAAATTCACTTTGAATAATTTTTCTCAAGTATGGTTTAAGGCACTTTTTTATGCTTAGATTTGTTTGTTTTCATGTCTTAGGAATTGCTTCTTCTCAATATTGATTTAATTTTGTTTTACAGTTATATAGGACATTTAAAAATTTCTAAAATCAAAACTATAAAGCAAAATACTTAGAAAATTTCTTCTATCACTGTCTCCTTCTGTCCTTTCCCTTTCTCCCCATGTAGATAACTATTTTCGCTAATTTATGTTGTATCTTTGCATTACATTTTATGAAAATAGGCATATATGGCTATATATGTATATTTGTACCTATATTTTATATATATATATATATGTATACATGCTTATTCTTCTCATTTGCATGTATGTTACCTTTTGCTGTATAAAGCATTACTCCCAAACTGTAGCATAAATTGCAAACATTCATCATCTCAGTGATGTGGCCAGGGTGTCAGAGCAGCTTCATTGGGTGGTTCTTTGGTCTCAGGAATTTGTAGTTCATGTGTCAGGGGGCACAGTTACTTGAAGCTTCCCCAGGGCTGGGGGATCTCCTAAGATGCCCGCATGGCTCTTAACCAGAAGCTTCAGTTGGGATTGGAAGCCTCAGTTCTTCACTAGCTGAGCTTCTTGACAGGACAGCTGGCTTCTCCCAGCACGGGCAGTCCAAGAGCCATCAGGTGAGCTTGATCATCACAGAAAGCTGCACAGTCTTCTGTGTCCCTGTAGAGATCCCTTTCTCGCCCTCATCCGAGAAGTTTGTGTAATCCCATGGAGGAGTTACTGGAATTCTACTGAGTTAATTCCAATCACCACTTCCTGAGCAACCCACAGTAAGAATAAAGACACTAACACATATATGCAGTTATGGGGAGCCAACAAGTCCTAAGTTAAGCCAAGATGGTGGTTCACTAGCACAAAGGCCACAGACCCAGGGCCCAACCTCGGTTTTATTAATTCTCCAAGAGGGTAGTGGCTCGAGGGTGAGTGACAGTGAGAGTGGCCAAAGATATGTGACTGCTGTGAGCTGGGATAGACAGGAGACCTGAGATACCTCTGTAATACACAGAAGGCAAGAAAAGCAGAGAGAGTAATCTGTGTAATATAACTGAGGTAGTGTCTAATATTTTGGAGTCAGTGCTTCAGCTTTGAAGTGCAAACTTTTCTGTCCTGAGAAGTCATAAGCCTCTTTCTTGAGGGTTGGTCCTAGCCAACAGTATGGAGCAGGGCTCTCCACCCTGCCAGGTTCAGCTGTGTTTTAGGGGAGTCACGGGGTTGTGGAGAGGCTTGTGACACCAGTTGTCGCCTTGCTTCAAAGATTACACATCAACACTTCAGCTAGCTCAAGTCACATTGCTTACAATCAATCCAAGGGATAAAGAAATAGCCCAGCCAGCTCTGTACATATCAGTACATGGAGATGGGGCCAAGTTTATCCAACATGGAGATAGTTGCTCTTCTTTCAAGGAGAGTCATCTGGGTGGTTCCACACATGTCCCAGTGTCAGAAGTCACATACCATCCTTTCTGCCATAAACTACTGCGTACACTGACAAGGGGAAAATACAGGAGGGCAGGGATTACTGGAGCCCAGGGCCGCTTTATAGGCTGGCAGCCCTGTGCACAAGGTACAGATTATCAGACTGACTAGGGTACCCCTCCTTTTGCCTTTCCCAACCCTTAATATACTGGATATTATTGTAGCTCAGTGAACAGAATTCACCTTCATTCTTTGCTATACCTATGTAGCACTGTACTCTGATCTGGTGTAGGCACAGTAGCATAATCTTCCCCCTATTAGCTCTGTGTTGCTGAGACCAAATACCTGATACATACAACTTTAAAAAGTTTTTCTTAGCTCATAGTTTCAGAGGTTTTCCATCTTTGGTCAGCTGACTTTAAGGCAGAGACAGCCTGGCAGAGGAAAGCCACTCTCCTCATGGTAGCCAGAGGCAGAGAGAATGAGAGGTACACTGTCCAAAGGTTCATGCCCAGTGACCACCCGCCTTCTCCAGCAGGGCCCGCCTCCCAGCAACCCACGCAGCCATCAGCTCCAGTGCAGTGATCCCCTGACGAAATGACTGCCTTCACCATCCATTGACTTGAAATCCCCACCTCTGAACACATGAGACCTTGCTGTGACATTTTTGGTCCAAACCCTAGTATACCCCAGTATCCTGACAGTGGACACTGGTTTCTTTCTAGCCTTTCATCTTCACTGTGGATGATGCTGTGGTGAGTGCCTTGTGCATTTGCTGTTGCATTTTTAAGGGAATGCACACTTCTTAGAATCACCACCCGGTAACTCCATGGTGTTTACCTACCCACCTTCTTTAGAGTGTGAGTTTGAATTGAAGCTTTTTTCTTCGTTTTTAAATTTCTTGTGAATTGCTTTTTGTCACCAGCATTTATATATACGTGGCATTATGATTGAAAGACACACTGCTATTCTAATCCAGACAGGAGATAGTGGTTTGGTTTTTTTTGAAGCCTATTTAGGAATTTTCAGTATAATTTCAAAACATACAAAAAATGTTTCTTTTGCCATTCCTTAAAGTTAATCTTTTGCCTTAGTTTCTGGCCAAGTATAATTTAAAAAACTCTTCAGTCAGCTGGAAGCTTCTGACAGAGGAGTTTTTCCCTGGAGTAGTCATCCTTCCCTCCTGAACAGCGACCTAGTCTCTAATTTGGAGCATGCTGTGTTTGAACATCCACAGGCTGTGGTGGCACCTCCACAGCTGCACCTAGTGGCTGATAAATTTCTTCCCTTGATTGTAAGAAACATCTCAGTTTCAGAACTGGCAAAACACAGGAGGGAGAGAAGCAAAGTCCAAGAATAAAGGAAAATATTGACTGCAATTTTTTGGTACATTGCTTCTGTGGACTTTCAGGTCATTTTAAATCACTTAACTCCACACTTTCCCCAGCTCTCCACATCCTTTACAATACATTCTTTTGCAAGTTCTGTATTATGTTTCAAGTATTTTATATTGGGTGAAGTTTTCTTTAATGTTATTAAAAACATGATACATCCGTCTAATAAATTCAGACTTCATAAAAACCTGTAAGTAGAGGCTCTTTACATGATTAGTGTGCATATACTAACAGACTATATAAATGTTTTTAAACAGATATGGTGTTATTTAGGCTTGCAAATTGCCGCCTTTTAACATATCCTATTCTTTACACATTTTTAAAAGGACCATGTGAGAATCCATTTTTTTAGATCTTTCAGACAATTTTTAAAAAATCAGTTCTTTGATGATAGATCCTTAGATGGTTTCTGGCTTGTGTTAGGTAGATGGAGTTGATCTGTGGTATCTGTAATAGGTGGTGTTTTTGTGTGGGTCTCTTCTGAGTTTCCTGTTAACTAATGTACACCTCCTTTTAATCACCACATTCTTCATTACTGCAGTCTTCACTCAACACTTACTGTGTACAGGATTCCACAGGTACTGCTTAGACCCCTGTGAATAAAACAAGGATTCCTATTTTGTGGGTCTTCCTAATGGAATTCTTATAAGAAAGATGATAAAAATTGTAAGTGTAAAGGATAAATGATACAAAAAAGTGAAAACAGTACGTAGAACCTAGGGAGATTGCCATAGGTAGTAAGACTTGAGTTTTGTTGGGTCATTTAAGCAAAGACTCAGAGGATGCGAGTGAGCCAGGCAACTGTCTGGAAGAAGAGTATTGTAGAATGAGTAAGCAGCCAGTACCTGTTGCATTTGAGAACAGCAAGAATGTAGGTGTGTCTGGATCTGAGTAAACAAGGGGTAGAGAAATAACAGCTTAGATCAGAAGGAAGGGTGGTCAGCTCTGATGACAAGAAAGCCTCACTTAGAATCTGTTATCTCATGGGAGATGCAACTTATTAAGTAATGGCACAGTAGAGGTAATTTATACAAAATAACAAAAAACTTACTGAGAACAGCTGTTACCAATCTACAGATTTGCGGACTAATTAAAAATGCCTGTAGTAACAATAAAGATAATTTATACAAAATAACAAAAACTGAGAACAGCTGTGTTGCTAATCTACAGATTTATGGGCTAATTAAATGCTTCTTTTAAGCCACTGAGTCTTTGGGAATTGAGTATACTACTGCGATTCTTATATGAGAATAAAATTATAATTTTATAACTAGTTACTATTTTTTTATGTGTGGTCCTCAGTACTGAACCCAGGGCTTTTGTATTGAGTGAGCTACATTCTTACATCTTCAAAAAAAATTTTTGAGACAGGATCTCAGTCACTAACTTGCCCAGTCTGGGTATGAATTTATGATCCCAGGGTGCTGGGCTTACAGTTATGTGCCACTATGACTGGCTCACAGTTATTATTTTTAAAATAAATGATAGTAACTTTCAGAAAAAGATAACACAGTTCTGAGTGTTACCATCTGTGTAGATTCATACCGGCAGTCAGTATCTGAATATTTCCATCCCCTCTCCAAATTTGTGCATGCTGTGCCCCCTTTGTAATCACTCTGTCCTCACCTCTGGTTCCAAGTATGTGATTTTGCCTTTGTAAGAATTTCATATAAATGGAATTATATAATTTATAGTCATTTGAGACTGACTTCTTTCATAATGTCTTTCAGATTCGTGCATATTGTTGCATATAAAATCATTCCTTTTTATTTCTGAGTAGATTCCACTGTGTGTATGTACTATAGTTTGTTTATTCATTCAGGATGTGTATAGATAGGTTATTGTACTCTTGTGCAATTATGACTGTAACTGTAGTAAACATGCATGTACAGTTTTTGCATGAAGATAAATTATTTTTCTGATAAATAGCTAAGGATTGTTTGTATTCATGATAAGCTTTGACTTTAGAATTTAGAGATACAGAGCTGCTAAGCTGTTTTCTAAAGCAACTGCAGGACTTTTCATTCCTACAGCAGTGTAAGAGAGTTGCAGCTGCTCTGCATCAGAACTTGCATCATTAGGTTTTGTTGGACAGGCCATGGGTGTGTGTTGTCATCTCACTGTGGTTTTTAATTTGCATTCTGTGATGGCTAAAATCACATTGAACACTTCTCATTTGCTCATTTACCATCTAAACATCGGTGCAGTGTGTTGTAAAATTTTTTGCTCATTTTTTTAAAATTAGGTTTTCTTCATGTGGAGTTTTGAGAGTTTTCTGAAGTCCTTTGCCTAATGTATGATTTGCAAACATTTCTGAGTGTTTGGCTTGCTTTTCTTTTTCTTAACGGTGTTGATTGTTCTTCACAAAACATTTTTATTTTGATTGATTGATATTACTAGGCTTGAACCCAGGGCCTTTACACTAAGCTACACCTCTAGATGTCTTTTTATTTTTTATTTTGAGACCGAGTCTTGCTAAATCACTAAGTATCCCAAACTGAGCTCAAACTTGGGATCCTTCTGCCTCAGTCTCCCTAAGTGCTGGGATTATGGTATTACCTTGCTTGGTCCATTTTCATCTTGATAAAGCCCAGATTGTCAGTATTTTTCTTTATGTACTTATCTTCTGTTATCATGGGTAAGAACTTATTGCCTAACCTAAGGCTGTAAAAATCTATCCTGTTTTATCTTCTAAAAGCCTTAATTATGTGATATATTTTGAATTTGTGTGTAAGATGGAAGTATGAGTTGTGATTTAAGGATTTTTTTCTTTTTTGCATATGGATGTTGAGTTGTTCCCACATCATTGTTAAAAGCACTGTCCTTTCTCCACTAAATTGCCTTTTCACTTTTGTCAAAAATCATTTGATCTTGTCTGTGTGGGTGTTTCTCTAGATTCTTTTTGTTTTGTTGCATTGATCTGTTTTTCTATTGTTTGTCAGCACCACACTGTTTTGGTTACTATACCTGTATAGGAGACCTTAAAACCAAATTTACTTTTTTAAAAAATTATTTTGGCTGCTTATTCTTTTGTCTCTTGTTACACATTTGAAAAGTCTGCTTCTCTGTTACCTACCTGTATCTACAAAAACTGCTGTAATACTGATTGGAATTACCTTCCACATAAAAGTCAGTTGAGAATAGACATCTTTACTATGATGAGTCTCGTAATCCATTAACATGGTAACTCTCTTTAGCAGTCTTGTAATTTTCAGCATATAGATCTTTCAGTTAGATTTATGTGTAAATATTTGATTTGTAGCATCCTTAAAAATGGTACTATTTCAGTGACTTCTGTTTCATCGATTGTTAGTACTATTTGATTGATTATTCTATGCTGAATTTATAACCTGCTACTTTGATAAGCTTACTTACCAACTCTAGGGCACAGCCAGATTATTTTTAGGAAATTACAAAATGGGAATGGTTTTATAAGTTCATTCTAGCTTTTTTTTTTTTTTTTTTAGGTAAAATGTCAAATCTTAAGTCTTGAATGAGGTGAGATTTCCTTTTCCTCCCTTTCCCTTTAGCAGCATACATAAGTAGCTTCACTAGTAGTTAAAATGTTTTTATGGCCTAGTGATGGAAGCTTCAAACAAACAGAAAAAACCACACTAATTTCAAAGTTTAGTTTCTCCCTCTTGTAATTAAATAATAGAGCTAATTTTATGAAAATTTTATAATGATATAATGATAGCAGAAGAGGTAACTGGTCTGTTTCTTCTCTTGTTTGCTTTTTCCTGCCAGGTATTGGGAGAGTTGCAGCTACATCTTTAGGCAATTTAACCAACCATGGGTCTGAAGATTTGCCCCTTCCTCCCGGCTGGTCTGTGGACTGGACCATGAGAGGGAGAAAGTACTATATAGATCATAACACAAACACCACGCACTGGAGCCATCCTCTTGAGCGGGAAGGGCTGCCTCCTGGATGGGAACGAGTTGAATCTTCAGAATTTGGAACCTATTATGTAGATCACACAAACAAAAAGGCTCAGTACAGGCATCCCTGTGCTCCTAGGTAAAGTATTGACTTTATTTCCCATTTTCTGTTTTGAAATCATCTTGTATTGGATTTGGATTCATTTTAATTAGAGAGAGTCTCAAGCTTTTTAAATCATTAAAGTTTAAACTTAATGACATTTTTCTCTGGACTTATTTTGAGTAGTGAGTGACTTTAATAAATTTTAAAACTATTTACTAAGTACTTTTTAGCTTTACAAACAGGACCATTGTTCTTGCTATCGGACTCCACTGTAATAGGCCAGTTTTTGTTGTGGATACCTACAAGTTAAAACTAGGAAGTAAAACATCTGTCTCTTCACATTTAAATTGCTAATGATTCAGACCTACCTCTTTGGGCTGGGAATTTTGCTCAGTGGCATAAGTGCCTGCCTGGCAAGCATGAGGTCCTGAGTTCGAACCCAGATACAAAAAAAAAAAATCAATATTATCAAACCTATAAATAAAAGACACTTTTTGAATTAGAAAATCTTGCTATTTTTATTCAAGACTACTCATTTGATACTGTGTTTCTTACTATTCCCAGATAAGAAAGGGAAACTTAGGGCTGGACAGAACATCCTAGATGTAATAAATGAAACCAGTGATTCTTGAACAATTTTTATTGATACTGGTCTTACCAGCAGACCTGGTTTTTTGCCAGAATGTACTACCTAATACCATAGCCAGTTTGTCACATGTTACTATTGAGCACTTGTAATTAATCCAAATTGAGATGTGTTATAAATGTAAAATAAAGCTGGATTCCAAAGTACATATAAAGTGGGTATTAGCTTATTAATGAATTGGCAAATACTTTGTATTAACCATATTTGAGCTTCAAGAACTGAGCCATAAGATTTTTTTTTTTTTTTTTTTTTGTCTTTTTGAGGCAGGGTCTCTCTATGCAGTTCAGGCTGGCCTTGAGCTCACTTTGTTGCCCAGGCTGGACTCAAACTCGCAACAATCCTCCTGCCTCAGCCTCCCGAGTGCTGGGATTACAGGTGTGAGCCACCATGCCTGTCCTGAGCCATAAGATTTAAAAGTAAAATGTCTTCAGTATGTTGATAGATGTTACCTCACTTCACCTGGCATAAAATAGATTTTTGGTTATAGCAGATATTTTTACTTTTTTAGAACCATTAAAATCATTACAGGGCTGGAGCCGTGGCTCATTGGCAGAGCCCTTGCAGAGCAAGTGCAAGGCGCTGGACTTAGTACCCTGCACTGCAGGGCCAAAAAGAAAAAACCCAAATAACAAGAAAAACTCATTACAAAAATATGTTTTAGTATTATTATCTGAAAGAATAAGCTTTAGTTCTGTGTTGCTTTAATTATTTTACATATTTATTGAATCAGCTTTGAAAATCTTTTTCCAGCGATTTCATTAAATGGCACTCAGTCAGTGGTTATTGAATGTCCTCCTTTTCCAGGAACCAGACCAGTGATTATGCTTTGCTGTCACCAGGTGGCAGAGATCTTTGTGCTCCAGATAACGAGATTAAGAGTTTACTTTCTTGTTCTTTATTAGCCTAACAATATAGAGTTTTTAAGCTTAAAAGCATTTTCACAGTTAGTCGATTTGCTGCTCTCAAAAAGTCTGTAGAAGTTAAACAGAAGAGAATAAAACTTCAATTCACATGAGTCGTATTTATAGCTCTTTGAGTCTGTATGTTTTTCAGGCCTTACACAGAATTTACGGCTTACATTAGCTCATTTAATCCTGATAACCTGTGGTATGAATTCTTTGTTTTTTTACAAATAACTTGAGGCTTAGAGAAATGAAGCCATTTTGGCTACATTCATATAGATTGTAAATGGTCAGTCTGAAGTTAAAACATGGTCATGTTTGCCTTCAAAGCCTTACTTCTTCCCTACCCAACAACTGCAGTTATCAATGAGCACTTCCTTCTGAGCCTATTTATGAAAGAAAAATTGAAGATAAATTTTTTCCATCTTTACATGATCTATATGAACCACAATGTAGTCTTAACACTTTTTAAATCCCAGTTTAGAAAGCAGTGATCTGACATGCACATACATGTTTATGTTTGGAGGCAGATGCCTTCCAGTTTTGTCTTCCAGTCTGAAATAGATCATTTTGGCCTTTCAGAATTCAGTTCTTGCGCTATAGGTGGTTCAGTGTTTTCCTTAGCACTTTGCCCTGAAATACCTTTCTCCCTATTTAGATGCTTCTTCCTTCCTTCCAGGACACCCAGGCTGTTAGAATGAATTAAAGCTCGGTCTTTTTTTTTTTGTCATTTTGATTTAAAATAAGTTCAACTCTTTAATTCCCATTTGTTCTGCTAAGCTGGTACAGTACCATCTATCCCCTGCTGTGCTGTGTATCTTAATGATTCTTTTCAGTCTTTCAAAGAAGGAAAAACTTTTTTGCTAAAACTATAAACTTTTCCAGTATAAATTTATAGCAATAGTTATGTAGCAGTTTGTGATTCTAGACTTAAGCCTCTGTGGAAAGGTTACAACTTTTCTGTAACTTCCATCCAAACTATCCTTGAATGAGTATCTTTTTTTTTTTTTTTTTTTTTTTGTCTTTTTGAGACAGGGTCTCTATGCAGTTCAGGCTGGCCTTGAACTCACTTTGTAGCCCAGGCTGGTCTCAAGCTCACAACGATCTTCCTGCCTCAGCCTCCCGGGTGCTGGGATTACAGGCATGAGCCACCATGCCCGGCTATGAATATCTTTAAAATATATAAAAGTTTAGCTTAGGTTTGTATCTCACTAGCAACATACCAGTTCCAAGAGAAGGTGGCTTTTATTTCCCTCTAGTCTGGTAAAGAAAGCAAGTTTTGCCAGGGATTTAGCTTAGTGGCACAAGCGCCTGCCTGGCAAGCATGAGGTCATGAGTTCAATCCCCAATAACAAAACAAAACAGGTTTTGTCATAGAAAGCTATCTTTTAAGGGTGGGAGATGGTCAGTTCAGGAAAGGCGCACATGGAAGGATGCTTAGGAATTGTTTTCAATAATTTCTTGCTTAGATTTAGGGTTTTTAACCTAAAGGATTGTCACCTCTTTCTTCTTAGCGTACCTCGGTATGACCAACCTCCTCCTGTCACATACCAGCCACAGCAAACTGAAAGAAATCAGTCCCTTCTGGTACCTGCAAATCCTTACCATACTGCAGAAATTCCTGACTGGCTTCAAGTATATGCCCGAGCTCCTGTGAAGTAAGTGGAACTACAGGACAGGTATTTTTTAGGGATCTCTGAACTGCTTAACCCAAGTAACAGTATCATGTTTTTCTCTTAATAGTATTGGGCTTCTCAGTAACACTGTATTGAATAAGGGGGCAGAGTTTGAGGATCACTGATTAGAAATACTAGTTCTTTAAACATTCATCCTTCAGTTATTTGGATGCGTATCTCTTTTAGCCATACAGTAAGTAGCTTGCATTCTTAGAGGAGATTAACTTATAAAATGATGTATTGCTTGTGATAAAAAGGATCTCGATTAGTGCTAGGTACATGGGTGAAAGAAAACAGGACACTGTAAGAGATTAGGACTTCTTGTTAGGAATTATGAATTTATATCAAGTAAAATTTTAGGCCACATGAATGCCAGAAGTTCTAGAAAATACCTAACATGTAACTATTTCTTCATGGAGGCTAAATACTTTTCTAATTTCTGTTCAGGAGTAATTGTTTACCAGCCTAGTGTGGTGGTACCTGCCTGTAATCTCAGCATTTGGGAGGCTGAGGCAGGAAGATTACTTGAATTTGAGGTCAGACTGTGCTACCTAGTGATTTCAAGGATAGCCTGAACTACAAGCAAGACCCTGTCTCAAAAAACCAAAATAATAGTAATAAATAAAAATAAAGTTATAGTTCTCATAAAAGAGAAATAAAGCTTTATACAAAGAAATCAATTACTATTAGTAAATTTGAAGCTTTTAAGCAATTGATTAGAGTCCAGTGGAATTGTTTACCTTGTGGTTTTGCATATTGTGTTCATAATGTTGCTTGTATAAATACTCTAGTTGGACAGGAAATTATTCCAGAGTCCAAGGATAGGGCATATGTTAACTGCTCAATTACATTTTTTTTTGTTTTATAAGTGGTTATTTTTTTTTACATTAGATAGATGATCCCTTTGAAATAAAATGGTAAATGATTTAACTAGAAAACATTGGGTAGGACATCATAAATGATTTTTAAAAACAAATTTACTAGAATTTGCAAAGCTAGTATGAAAGCTCTGCAGTGATTTGAGCGATATCAATATTCTATCGGTATACAACTTACAATATTTCAAGTTATCTTGTCTTCATGAATACATTCATTTCCTAACAGTTTCTTGCTCCATAGTTCTCTTCCTTTCCGAGTTTTTAGTCGGTAAACACTTGCAGGAGATAAGTAACTTCTCTAGTTTGTTTATCTTTAAAATGAGAAAATTGGATTGGAGTGCCATTTCCTGACCTTTTCTGAGGAATAAATTACTGTAGTAGTTGGTTGCATAGTTCCATCTCAACATGTGATCCGTGTACCACTGAAGGGGGACTGAAGGCTTTCCAGGATTATGTAATTATTTTTATGAGTCCTTTGCCACATTTTGGAGTCTTCTACAGTCTACTTCGTCTTTGATTATGAAGTTTTATTTCCTAAGTTTTTTTTATACAAGGTTACTGATCCTCTGGAGTACTTAGCCTATGATTAATGATTCTTCATTCTTCCCCCTCCTCTTTGGCTGTTTGCTACCAGTGACAGAAATGACTGCCCATTTTTGTGCATTATCATTTACAAGTACAATGTGGTTTCTTCACAGAAATCATAGAACCACTGTAGTTTGACATTGGTGTTCATAGTTGTTGAGTATTAGTAGTAGAAAAGAAATGCACACTTAAAAGAAATGAACATTCTTAAAGTAATATAATAGTTTTCTTAAAAATCATATATGTAGTCAGGCATAGTAGTATGCATCTGAACTCTACAGGCTGAACAGGAGGGTGGGCCTGGGAGTTTGCAGCTGGCCTGAGCAGGACCCCAGCTCAAAAACAAACAGAAAATCAAGTTAATAATTTAATTATCATAAGCTTATGATTTTTTTAGTTATAATAAAGTTAGTATTTGTAAAAATACCCTAGTTTATTGCTGTAAATACATGCTTATATTTGTAATGTGAACATTGTTTTAAAACAGATATGACCACATTCTGAAGTGGGAACTCTTTCAGCTGGCTGACCTGGACACGTACCAGGGAATGCTGAAGTTACTCTTCATGAAAGAACTGGAACAGATTGTTAAAATGTATGAAGCCTACAGACAGGCTCTTCTCACTGAGCTGGAAAATCGCAAGCAGAGACAGCAGTGGTATGCCCAGCAACATGGCAAGAATTTTTAAGTTAACATTTCAAGAGAAATTTTAAGTTTTATAGGAGCTTTAAAATATTTTCACAAGCTTAAAAAATGCAGACAAGTACCTTGGTTAACAAAGGCAGCTTACTTTTTGGAAATTATAAAATTTTAATTTTACATGTATTTTGTCATTAGTAGTTTTCTTTTATTACAAAATAAAAATGAGTATATTATTCTAAGAGCCAACATGGTATATACATCCAAATGCTGTGTATTAGGAAACTGCTTTGAATATTTTTGATGGAGAAAAATGCAGCAAGAAAATGTCAGAATAGGAAATGCTCACTTGGTAATTTCTTACAGCTGCAATATCTTTCTTTTTAAAAAAAGTTATGCTGTTTTTTTAAAAAAATGTTTACTGGTTAATGTGGAATCTTACCTGGAATGGGATGGTATGCATATTACCATGGCATAGTTCAGAATACAAAATAGGATTTGGAACCTTTATTGTGATGTTTCTGTATGTGATCACATCCCCTTTTCCCTGCCAAGTGTAAGGGGCCCCTTTGAAGGACACTGAGATAATCTTTGAGGAGCTGATTTCAGCATCAGGCCTTGGCCTGGCCAGGGGAGGGGTGCACAGCTCACAGCTGGGGCTCAGCTCCCGGCACAGCACACACCACCTCCTCCCAGACTGGGCCAAACGTGACAATCAGGGTGTCCATAAGCAATCTTGGCCATTAAATCAGTTTTATATGACTTTTTTATCTTGTGTTTTTGCAGCAAAACCGTACCCAATTTTTTTTTCCATTTTGGTTTGTATTAAAATGTTCGTAATTCAGAATATTTGATTACAGACAAATATATACTTCTATTCTGTAAATCTCTAAAATTCTGTGAATTTCATAGCTTTTCAGTTACATTTACCTGAGTTGTAAATATATGTAAATATGTTTCTGGTTTTGTTAGTCTTTCAAAATATAAAGCACTCCCAGTTAAGACGTAAGTGGGTTTGAATTATGCATAAAATGTTAAGTGTTTGATTTTATATGACAACTTTATTAAATATATTTTTGTGGAAACTAAATGTGTATTTGAGTCCATATTTTACATGTAGCATGCTTGATTTTTCTGTTCAGGCTGTAGGCCAAAGAAGCACTATAATGAATGAAGTATTGAAAAATCAAAGAGTGGCTAGTGGAGTTCTTGCCAGTTAGCCATTTTTAAGACAGAAGTGTCCATTTTGCATCTCCCAGATCAGAAGCATTACTTTTATCATTGCCAGCTCTGCCCCTACTGTTTTCCCGTAAGAGCCCTGCTAAATGAAACTCCACTAGAGCTTTTAGTTGTTAAAAATATATTATGGGGCCAGGGGTTCAGCTCAGCGGCACAAGCGCCTGCCTAGCAGGCACGAGATTATAAGTTCAATCACTGGTAATAAATAAATAAATAAATAAAATCATAGAACTACTCATGATTTTATGAAAAGTGGAAAGTACCTAAAGAGATTAGCATATGTCTCTTAAAATGAAATTGTAACAGTGTCAACAGACAATAGTGAATCTTCAGTAAAAAAAGAAGATAAACTTTCATTGTTCTATGTCAGCACCTCACAGACATTTCCAAATTCAATAAGCATATGTTTTAATGTTAGGAACCAGAGTAAACTTCAATAGTTCACATGTTAAAAGAATAAACCTATGAAGAATACATTTCTTGTGTACCAAATGAAAAAATATACAATGCAGTGAAACTCAAATACATATACAAAGTGATCTTTTTTGTGCATTTTTGATCAAGAGGCTTTACATTCTATATTAAATCATAATATAAAAGAAGCATATATAGTTTCTGGTAAAGCAACAAAAGCTTGAATACATTAAATGTATTTTAAAATAACTAAGAACTCAAGGTAAGATCATCTAGGTCAAATCAAGCTTGCTGAATGATGATGCTGTGGCTTTAACAACTTTGTGAAATCAGAAAAAAAAATTTCTGTAGAAATTAAATGAGCATCTCCAGAGTAATACCACTACATGGTTTAATTATAACCCAGTAGGAGAATTTAATAAATTCAAGCAGAACACATGTACTCTCATCATAAATACACAAATACCTGAAATTATAACAGCATATTTAAAGACAGAATCAGGAAACTGTACATGGTAACCAAATGATATAACCATGCATCCACACATCTGCTTGTTAAACACTGGAGTAAAGGAACTAAACCTTTATGCAGTCTTTGAGTGTATGGTATTTTATTCTGTTCTCATGGAAGCACTTTGAATGTTTGCATGGAAACAAAAAACAATATTTAACTGACAGCTGGTCATGCACTTGTATTTTTAAAATTTGGCTTAAATGTTCTTCTTTTCTGATTGTTCAGTAGCTTCTGACTTTGGTGCAGGAAAAGCTTGATGATACAGATGTCTGTGGGTTGCTGCTGCACTGTAAAGCTTGTATAAAGCCTAGAATACAAGAATCAGGATTATAAAACATCTCATCAAACACATAAAAGTTCTTCTTTTTACTTTATGAAACTAAAATTTAGCATGCTGAATTTGGAATCTTTTATATCACTCTAAAGACCTAAATGAGTAATTTATTTCTGATTTCCCAATGTGTGTTACCTCTTGTGGAGTGATCTTCATGGTAATGTTTAATTCTCAGATTGCATTTCTTTCTACCTGGTGTACTTCCTGGAGTGTAGCTTCCCAACTATTGCACTTCATGGCTGTGTGGATCTTTTGTATTGTGAATATTAGCAGTTTTAGAGAAGCTATAACGCTTGTACCTTATTTTTGCCAGTGTATTCCAGATCAGGACCAGTTTTATTTACTGTTCTTTCCGGATGTGGTTAAGCAGCTTGGCACACAGGCTGCCCTGTCCTCTCATTCCCATCCTTGGATCCCTGCTTCATGTGCTTTCTTGCCTTGTGTCAGTTACTTGGTTTGTGTTACAAAAATGTACTCAGAAGCCACCTCAGAAAGCTTTTCCTCACTGAAACTACCTCTGATTGTTCCGTGTGTCCTTGTAACTGTGTTGCAATCCTAGGAATTTTAGCAAATTGTATATTGTTTTATTTAGGTGCCCATAAATATCTGCCCCCCCACCCAACTAGTGTGTGAGTCACCTCTTCCCTGACTCTCGTACTGAACTCTCAATTCTTCCTAACACGTCTAATTTAGTGCTACAGTCTGTAAAAAGTTCTTGAATAGCTTTTAAGAGGCAGGTAAGAGCTTTATATCCTTTAAATAGTAATCTATTCGCAAGACGTGCCCTGTTATCTTCTCTATTTGCGAGTCTGTGTTTCTATTTTCTTTTAGCAAAGTTAAAATTTGTTTTTGCTGTTTTAGTGAATTTTTACTGAGTTTTACATAAAGTAATTTCTTATTGACTGGTAAATATTAAATGTCTGGCATTTGGAGGACAGAATCCAGTTATATGGTACTGCAGAAACTGAGGAAATAATTACATGCTATTTCTGTAGTTGCTTAAAATCAGGTTTTCTTCTCTGAAGATAATAACCTAAGTGACTCCACTGAGGTCATTTTCCTTAGTGTGGAAACCGCTAGCTTCCCGAAAGCGCGTGCAGGGCGCTGCATAAGCAGCAGCACAGCAGGGGAACGGAATGCTGGTTCACAGGCCAGCGCCAAGGCGAGGCAGGAGAGATGTGGCGGCAAGGAACCTGCTTACGTGGTGTAGGTAGCTCGCTCAGAGCCAAACGCCAGAACAGCCACTGCCGGTTGCAGCTATCCCTTCAGGAATTAAATTTACTCAGTCCTTTTAACCGCTTGTTGCACTCGGCAGCTTAAGAACGTTGAAATTTTTTACACATTCAGGAGACGAATACTCTTTCATGATGATCAGTTTTTGTGTGTGTGTGCAAGTCAATGTATGTTTGTAATATGTTAAAAATTCATAAACAGACATAAAAGTAGTAGTTACTGAAGTCTAATCTACAGTACATTTATATCTCTTAATGGCTAGTCATTAATAAAGCAAAAATACGTCAGTGTTTATAAATATACAGCTCTTAAAAAAAAAAAGTTCAACTTACCTCATTCGTGCTTCCCTGTGGCAAAAGGCAGTTTAAAAAGGAGAAAAGAAAAGTATATATTGGGCTTTATTAATAGTATTAGGATATTTAACTTTATAATACACATTTAATTTGTGAGCATTTAAGAACACATACTCCTGCAGATTTTTCAGTTTAAAGCATATATTTTATCAAAGTCTTTTTACAAATAAAAATCTGTATTTCTGGTAGATTTCAGCATCATGTTCTAGGAGGGTTTTGAGATTTATCTCAAATAGCCCATCTTCAGCTTTTTGAGGGTGAGGGACTGCTTCAGGCAATGATTGTTAGAGGACTGAGTTTTTACTTCATTCCCATCATTAGTTTATCCCACCTGGATTTAAAGTCATACATTAAAGGCATCAGTTACATTTCTACTGTGGAATATACACAGGGATGTTCATTGAGAAAACTGGGACAATTACAGCTATTGTTACCTACAGGCTACATATGTTTAGAACTCTTAAATCCAACGTTTTATGGAGATTCTCACCTTAACTTTACTAAATGTCCCTAAATTTTCATGAACTAAAGTCAGTTCCAGAATGACACAGTGAGATGATCATTGCTGTAGGTGTTCCTGTCCCTAATCAGTTAGTTAGTGTACTATCATGGCCCTGACCCTCTGGAATGGCTGACTGGACCAGAGAAAACAGCTGACCATGAGCAGCTAATCAGCGTGGGGTAAAAATCTGGCCCAAAGACAGTCTGGAGTGACTTGTTACTGCTTTCAGGAGTTGATGGTAAAAAGGAGTGGTGTGATGACTTAGGTTTACATGTGCTCCTAACCAAGTCCATGCTAGTCAAATGGTAGATTGTTATGTAAACATAAAAAAGCTTTTCTCACTTTTAGCACTTTTAAAGAAGAAAACACTGCTTCATCTACGTATTTTTAATACACTGAAATATGAACTGGAAAACAGTGGTGTAGGACTTCACATATTCTATCTTGCCATGATGCCAGATAGCAAAATTTTGAAGACTGGGGCCCAAGTCATATTTAGCTGGATGCTTTTCAACATCCGATGCAACACCTGTTACACAGATGACATTCAAATGGGTGCTGACCCGAGCCGAAGAAAATGAAGAGTGTTCCTACCTGGTCCCACAAAGCTGCAGCCACCTGGTCTATGACCGCGCCAAGCTCTCGGTATTCCCCGGAGTACCGGATATAGGCCCAGGTGCACAAGGTGATGAGGGTCAGTCCCATGATCATATTGCACAGGCTGGCTATGATGTCCAAGCCAATGAACCCAGTCACCCCAGCAATCACATATGTGATAAAGATGACGACAAACAGTGTGGCCGGGGTGCGAGCTGCGTGGAAGATGTTTTTGCTATCATTGTGCTTAATATACTGGATGTAGAGTTCATCTATTTCACTCTCCAACTGCTGCAGGTAACGCCGGCTGAACTCTTCCCCGCCCATCTTCTTCACCCCTCGGAACAGCTTCACAGACTCTTCTTTAAGCTGCAGGTGCTTGGTCTGCAGGTCATTGGGGGCCAGAAATGGTTTGTCGCCTCCACAAATCTGTGTTGGACAGACAAGTTTACAGAATAAATTAATGACTCAAAATTTTTCATTTAGCTAGTTGACTTTTTCAAAACACATTAATACAGTCATACGCTGAATGTTTGAATCAACAGTGACACTGGAGCTGTGATAAAGTGTAGTGTGTCTCATTACTCACTGTGGGGATGCTGATGTAAACCCATTTTGCCAGTCACTTATAAATACTGTATGTTGCACAGCTGGGCACAATGCACATGCCCTGTAATCTCAGCACCTAAGGAGGCTGAGGCAGGGGGATCACAGGTTCAAGTCTCACCTGGACAACTTAGCAAGACCCTCTCAATTTTTAAAAAAATAAAAAAGGGCTAAAGGGCTGGAGACTTAGCTCAGTGGTAGAGAGTGCCGAGTTTGATTCCCAGTACCACCACCACCAAGTAAGTAAGTAAATAAATGTATGTATGTATGCACCCACACCTAGATACAGCCATGTACATTTATGTCCAGTGTAGTAATGCTTCATGACTTGTCTATGTATCTACTTTTTATCATTATAGTACATTTCTACTTATAAAAAAGCTGACTGAAGCGGTGTGCCATGCTGCTGGCAGCAGCCACATCCATCTCTTCCATTTACCTCAGATCTGGACCATATTGAGACCATACTGAAAAACCTGTGACATCTGGATTTGTTAAGTGTACTGTGTGATGTCTGCACAGAGACCACACTTCCTAACAACAAACTTCTCAGAACATATCCCTGTTGTTAAGCAACACATACGAAGCAGTAGCCCACCTGTTTGGCAGCCCACATTTTTCCACCCCCATATCTGTGAGGCGTAACTATTAAGTGTAGCTGGTACTATGAAAGTGGCTTATGTATTAAAGTCATTCTTAAGTTTTACTCTCTTTTTGACATGGGAAATACTATCTATGACTTGATCCCAGTCCTTCAAGCTGAAAAGGCATGACCTTTTTGAAATCTGGCGTGCAAACTGAACTCATTCGTAGAATGAATCCGGGAAACTGCTTCTATCCCGTTTCCTCCAGGAAATGTAACTACACTGAAATAAATTTCACTAATGGACATTATAAGAATAATCAGTGCTATAAAGCTCTCAGAGTAAAATTGTGAAACATAAAATTTTCTTTGGGAGTTTCACTGGCTTTACTCTGAATTGAGCCTGTTGAATGTCTTTTTCCAGAGACTAAAGTAGGAGCATATTAAATGTTTTCGAACCACAGTTTTTGAAAAGTTACAAGGTAAATCTCAGTTAACTATACCATTCATTTTGGTTATTTGAGATTTAATTACATTGAAGATACTTTATCTGATTGTCCTCTACTTATACCATAAATGCTATTCTATATAGTCCTACATTTCCCTTGATCCTAAGACTCCATAAATTTTGGATGTAATTTTGATTTTAGGGAGAAAAAAAACTATATTAGTTAAAATGAAAAATGAGGAAACACAGTACATAGAAATATTAGTCCTTGATGTTTGATTTCTTTTTTTCCTAAAAGGCTTTATTTTTACAGACTGTAAAGGTAGAATGTAAGGGGGCATGGTGGGCAGAGCAGCACATGTTATTTTAACCACTAGATCTTACAAACACTGGGAAGAGGGTTGGGGTTTATCTCGGGCCAGCAATTTAGCTCAGTGGCTTTAAGCACCTGCCTGGCAAGTGCAAGGTCATGAGTTTGATCCCTAGTACCAAAAAAAAAAAAAAAAAAAAAAAAACTGGGAAGATTTGGCCAAAGTGAAATCTGATTGGGAATATATTATATAATATTGACAACTTAAAATCATGCATATATAATGTCCTTTTTTAAAAAATATTTTAGGAATACAAAACTATGCATATAGGTGGAAAGAAAAGTCAAAATAACCTCTTTGTGTGGTGTGTGTGAGAAGAGGATGAATTCAATGCAAAGGAATGGGCTTTATTTAAAACAATATTTAAAATATTTAATTCTTACCTCTTCCATCTTTCTGTTATATGTGTCCTTGGCAGTTGCGACGGCTGCTAAATTGTTAGCTTCTGCTGTGGCCTTTGGACAAGGTATAAATTACACTGTAAGTCAGGGTTCATGTGCATTAGAGCTCCCTGGGCAGCTCACAGTGCAGAGGGCCATGTGCAAGAAACCAAAAGTCATCAGATAATTTAAAACTTGAAATATTTCCACTACATTTTTAAATTAGTAAGATAAAAATTTCAAGACAATATAAAACATAGATTTCACTCAAACTGTAATCCTAAAATGAATTTTCATTTAGAAGGTTTTTTTCTCTCAAGAAATACTTTTAGTTTCTCATTCAGTGTGGTGGGTGGAATGGGAGATCTCTAAACCCAAATCCATGGGAAAGGCTGTATGTTACAGATAACAAAATGGAAGCATAAGAACTCACATTTTTTAAACTAAGGAAAACTAGTTTAAAGATGACTACATATTTGCTTAAAACTTGGCCTTTTTTACCCACTTCCTCTTAACATGTGTGAATCTAAATCATGGTGTGTTTTCTAAACAAATTCAGTATGAAGAGAATAAAAACTGTGTAGTACAGTGTGTGTATCTCTTTCAATTCTCAGCGCTGCAAAATAAAGTCAAAAAAGAACTGTGTATCTCAGTGTAGTATGTGTATGTGAGGGCGCCCTTCTGTACACTGTTGGGGGGAACAAGAGTAAGTTACAGCTATTGCAGATGAGAGTATGATGATTCCTCAAATATGAAGAACTCCCATATGATCCAGCAGCCCTGCTACAGGGTACATCCGCAAAGGAGATGCAACATTTATGCCAAAAAGAAACCTGCACTCCCATATTCACTGCAGCACTACTGATAATAACTAAAATATGGACTCAACCCTGATGCCAACACAATGGAATACTACTATGAGTCACATTAAAAAATTATGAAGTCCTGTCATTTGCAGCAACATGGATGGAACTGGACATGATTATGTTGAGTGAAACGGGCCAGATACAAAAAGAAAAATACCACGTGTTCTCACACACTTAAGGAAACCAGTAAATCAGCCTTGCAGACATATGGAATGGAATAACGTTCACTAGAGACGGGAGGCGGAGAGGGGACAGAGCAAAGTGCAGAGGGATTCTGGGGAGTGGGGAGGATGCTGGAGGAAGGAAGAGGTGGCAGAGAGGCCAAAGCACAGTGGACGGACATGTCTGGGCCACTATTTCTGAAATGAGATGCAATATGAATACCTAATAATATTTTTCCTGTTTGCCTGGGGAATTAATTATTTAGGAAATAACTTTACAATAAATCATTCTATCCAACATTTTTGAGTTATTTATGGTGGATTGGCATGTATGTGAACTCAAGAAGGAAAGCTTTGCTTTATACTGACAAGCATGTTTTAAAGCATCATGCCTCCCAATTAATAAATACCTGTAACATGGATTTGGGATGTGGTAATTCTTCGCCTTGATAGATCTTTATGTAAGCCTAAGGAAAAGAAAAGGGCCCATTACCAAGTAATTCCATTCAGTATTTATCTAATTACAATAAATTATATTTGAAGGTCTTGATGTTTCAAAACTATTTTCAGGAACTTACAACTATTATCTCTCACACTATGCTGTTTGCTTTCTTAGCTCATGTTTTCCCATTTTCCTGAATGTTCTTTTCACACATCTCCACGTGGCAATCCCACCCGTCTTAAAGGCTCACCTCCCCTCCTTCAAAACTTGCTCAGATGCCCCTGCTGTCGGCGGCTTCCTTTTTCAGGTACCCACAGGAAGCTGTGCCCTGCTTCATCATAGCTTGCAGAAGGGCCCTAAGTTCTTACCAAATTGTGAATTCCTTCACGGTGTTACCGTAAAAATTAAAATGTTAGATAAATAATGTCATTCATTGTGGAGAGTGTGAAAGTAAGTATAGGATAGCATCTGAAATGATAAAATATGAATTCTGATGTTACTTTTGTTCTATTTTGTTTTGAGACAGGGTCTCACTAGTCAGGCTAACCTCAAACTCACAGCAATCTTCCTGCCTCAACCTCCCAAGTACTGGGATTACAGGTGTGTGCCACCATGTCCCGCTAAAACATGAATTTTAAAAATTAGTATCTTACAGCAACAATCCACAAATTAGATTGAAATTCTCCACCAAATACATAAATTGGTAAGAAGTATTCAGTGGTAACTGAGGTAAACAGGTAATGTAAATTTAAAATAATTCTACTTCAAATTGCCTCTCAGCATGGAGAGCAGGAAGTGTGAAAGAATCCCCGTCCCCCAAGAAGGCATGGTCCCTTTGGGGAAAATCTTCAGAATGAAAGGAGAACTCAGTAGCAGTCAGGGGTCCTGGAAAACATTCTCCAGACAAACCAAACCAAAACACAAAGACTTCCAAAATACATTCCCTTCAAGATAAAAGGAAACAGTAAAGTTATCTCTAAGGAGTTTCCTCAAAAGAAAAAAAAATGCAGAAGCAACTATCTTTGGGTTTCAAACCCTTTTCTGGAGCCCCGGTTTAGAGTGTACGCTCTTGCTTGTGGGCAGCAGACTCCAGCGCACAGACACACAGTGCTCCGGAGACACGCGGTACCTTGAAGTACTCCACCAGGCCGCGGCAGGTGATTTTATTCCCATTGATTTCTTTGATGTCAAGGTTCTCAGGACTAAGTAACCAAGGAATCAGTATTTTCAAGTTTTTGATGAATTCGTCATCTATTTCTACAAGTAAAAGCAAATACTGTGAGGGGCCAGGGAAAACCAGTAATCCTAACAGAGATCACAACTGATAATGAGCTAGAAAATTATTTCTGTGTGTAAAACAGTAGGGGTGCAACTATTATTGGACTTTCCTTCCCCAGAGACAATCATGCTAGCCCAGGGAGAACAGCATGGTCAGCCCAGAAGATATCCTGGGCAGAAATCCCACGGAATTCCAAGATTCAAGGTGTAATGGAAAAACACCGAAGGTAAACTTTCAAAGCTACCCAAGGAAACACGGAGGCAAGTTAGAACATTTCTATACACAAAACAGATTTAGCGGTAATCCTTAAGCTATAAAAGCCTTATTAAAATGGAAATTTCAGGCCAACTGCAGGCAGCTTTTGTTTCTTTCTCCCAGGCTACCTACCTTGGTAAACTTAACAGAGACTTAACAGAGAGCTATCGATAATGAATTTTGTAGATCAAATGTATGTGTAGACATGTTGGTAAAATCTGACAGAGAGCAAACGTTAATAAAAGTAGGATTCTATATTTGTAAGACCTGTCTTCAACACTCCCTGAGCTCATTCATGGGAAACTGCATCAGTTAACTTAAGAAATGTGACGGTATACAACATAATGGAACGAGTCAGAGTACTTTTCTGTCCCAATAAAGGCCCGTTATTGAAGCCTGCTCCTCCCTGCTTGTTTACAGCTCCTCACTCCAGAGAAGAAAGGCAGGCTTTGTGGAAGCCCTTTCTTTATGTAATTTATTCAAAACACACTGAAGCCACTAGGTAACTGCACAATATCAAGAGTCTGTGTGTTTACTAGTGGGTTAGAGTTCACTAGTGACAAGTGAAATCACAGGATCCTGGCATCCATGGGCTAATACATGATTACTGCTACCTGTTCTGTTATAAAAAGGTGATAATTTTAAATGTGTACAAAAGCAATGTTAAACATGGAGAAACCTGGGATTCTATTTATGGTTCTAACTACCAAAATTAAATATAAGGTATCTGGGAGTAGATGCTATGGCTACAGGAGGAAAATACTTTTGCTTTTCATATCTCCCAATGTCTAAAAACTGGATCCAACTTAGGTTGTTCCTTTTTCTTTTTTTTAAGAAATTTTAAATTCCTTTGACAGAAATTTTCCTGAAAAACTTGTGACTATCTAACCCTTATCACAATACAGAAAGTCCACAGTAATTCCATAGAAGCCTGAGGTCAGTGGTACACTCAGTCTAGCTTACAAATAAAAAACTCAGAAATGTCTCTGTACTACCTTGTTGTCACTGCAAAGTATGTCCCGAGTCTGGTGACTGTCTCTTGGGGAAAGACCAACTTCTGTTTCTGCAGACCATTACCTCCACCTCTACCCCTTTAAAATACAGGTTGAGCTGATTGGAAATATAAAACAGTCTACCAGTGTTAAAGAGATAACTTCACACTCTTAACTGTATACTATGTGAAAAACCACTGTGTTTTTGTTTTGTGGAAATTGGTTATCATTCAGAAACGATTTCACTTTTAGTGAAGCTTTTAATGATTTATAATTAAATTCTTCACTATTATCTCTAAAGAGCCTAAATTCAATACTATGCAATGTTTCTTTTGGCCTCTTAATTATGTAATTTAATAAGTACAGTATTCCAATATTATAGACGTTTGGTTTTCACTTTTAATGTAAGTAAGGAAAATTACACATAAAGCTGTTAAGTGGCATTTCTTGGTGCACAAAGGTGAGAGGGTGAGGGCGGTTGTCTATGGGGGAAGCTAGAACTCCGTCTGTTTTCGCAGGCAGTAAACACATTCCACACCCACACAATCCTACAGTTTACTGAGGAGGAGGAACTCAAGGGCCAGCCCAGGATTCCTCATTCCCCTGGTAATTTCTAATCATCAGCCTCACCTCTGTGGGTACACTAAACTAGTAGTGGTAAGCCCAGGAAATAAAATGATATTTTTATCATCAGGCTAAATGATCCAACATACTCATTAAAAGGCAGACAAACCTTTTAATTTTCCATCGAAGTTTGGGTTGGTAGCTACTTTTAGGCCAGGATGAGGTAGCAGAAAACAGGAAATGTTGGTGAAACAGGAGTGGATGTGCTTCCGAACATTCTGTAGTTCTTCATGCTGATTCCCTGAGACCTGCAGTAAATTGTCCTGAAGTTTAAACTTACTTGCAACATAAACTGAACAAAGGCAAAGGAATTCAGTGGCATCATGTATTTGCTGTGTTTGGTCCTATAGTGACTAAAATGGCGTTAACCAGGCTGCTACTAAAGAGGAGTCTTGGGTGAAACTGTTCTAACAGTGGTATCTAAACACAGTAAACATGGCACAGTCATTATAGTTAACAAGCGTCTACCCTTACGCTTCTCAGATGGGCCTTCCCATTTTTAATACAAATTAGTGGGGTTTACTCCAGTTCTTACAAATTCAAATTTTATTTCACAGTGCTCACAGGGAGCACAAATAGATCATAAAAGGTTCCTACTTTTTTTTCAGATAGTCAAGGCAGCTTCCTATTGCTTGATAGGTACACACTTAAATTCTAGAGAGGCATCTGAATGGTTGTTTACTTGTAAGTTCAATTACTCCCTTCTTAGGGTATGCATTTGACAGTCTGTAGTGTAGACAAACTACTCTAGAAGTAACTATAAACCTAAAAAAGTAGGCTTACAGATCCTGATACTTAAGGAGCTTTTTTAAAAATTCAACTTTTCTTCTGATTTCTCTCAAGGTATTTTTTTGTGGTATCTGCTCAATGCCAAAACAATTCACACAATATTGGGCTATCATGACTCAGGAATTAGAGTCCTTCTAATTTCCATACGTCAAATGTTTTAAGACTGACTTTGGGAATTCACAATTAGGCATTTCTTTACTACTAAAAGTGCCTCCAGATATTTGAACTGATTTAATTCTTCAAAGTAAAGGTTTTATCTTTAGGAAGAATTATTTTATAGATCTCTATGAAAGATTTCTATATCAAAGTTGTTAACGTTTCGGTTACAATTCTAAAAGTAGCTTATTAATCTTTGTTCATAGAGATCTTGTTGAGGATCAAGTGAAATTGTGGCTATTGGATATCTATGCAGTAAATCTTTCAAAAATTAATTTTACATTACTACAGGTAAAAATGTCACACATTCAACTAAATATCCAACTAACCTTGAGGCGTTTTTCCAAGAATTTGGCACCACCGTCAGCCCCATATGAAAATTCATATGGGAAACTCCAGTCTCGAACAAGAAATATCAAACTCTGAAAAGTGGTAAGAAAGGATGTGATAAGAAGACTATAAGGTGCTGCCATCTGCTTTTTATTTAAACATATTTTAATGTCATTGTTATCTGAATAGTATTCTTTACTGCATTGTGCAATTGAAAAGCAATCCTTGCAAGTTTCCAAGCAGTCTCTCACTCATGAGATCATCCCACATTTCTGCTAAGGGTGAACAAAAATCTGCCTACTGACTGCCAAAATGGAGGCACAGGAAAGAAACAGGTGACTTGAATTGGTCAGATGGACCCATGTAACCATAGTCAGATTTTGTGTACAATGCTCCCATGAATCTTCCTTTTGATGACTATGGCAGAATGTGAGCAAAAGATATAATTCCTTTCTTTGATTATGTTATTTTTATAGAAGGGATACATACACATTTTTTTTTATCAGTACCAGGGATCAAACTCACGACTGCACGCTTGCAAGGCAGGTGCTTATGCCACTGAGCCCCAGCCCTTACATGCACATTTTATAGAACTGATACACACACACATTCTTCGCATAAAAATTCAAACTATATACCAAAGTCCAGAAAAGACATTTTAAAATGTACCCCAAATCGCATCTGGATGCAATGTTAACAATGGGATAGGGCAGGAATATTTTTAAAAGGAGAAAAAATTTTTATAAAAAATGATTGTGTTTTTTATATTGCATTTTAAATAAAAATATTAAAATATACTTGAAATAAACAAATGAAAATTGAGATGACATTTAAGATATTGCTGACTTTTTCCAGGTATGGTGGCACATGCCTGTAATCCCAGCACTCTGGGAAGCTGAGGTATGAAGGTCAAATGTTCAAGCCCAGCCTGGTGTTGGAGACCACTACCCAGCGGCTCTGAGCAGGATTTAAATTTAACTAATTCGCTTCGTAAGTTTATCTGTGAGTCTGTCCTAGGTCTCAGCCCCTTGCCTGGTGATCGGAGCTGCTTCCTAGTAAATAAACCTTTATGAAGGCCTGAGGCCTGTAGTAGTCTGTGAGGCCAGACACCTCAAAGGGCAGGATAAGGCCACAGCTGTGGACACTTGGCTCAAACATCAATTAAGCAGATAGAGACTGCAGCTGCAGGAATTATTCCTACAGTCTCCCTCCTACCATGTCTTCATGATAAAGAAGTGCTACTGAGTTGACTTGACTTACTACTTGGAGACGTCCTTGAAGTGACTCCTAAGATCCTTCTCATTGCCTGCACTTTCCTCAGTTTCCCTGCCCCTTGCTGTAGGACCTATTAAAAATGGGTGTTCCAGAAAAGTCTTTGTCTTAGCCCTCAGAATCTCAAGCTCAACTAAAAGGTTTTGACCCTCCTGGAGCCCTAAAATCACAACGTTTGTCTCATTTTATTTAAACCTCTGCTGTATACTCATTTGGGAGATCGGGGTCTAGGTCAGGACCCAATTGTCTGAGATGTAATTCAATGAAAAGCACTGGTAGAGGTTCAGTTCCCAGCACTACCCCACAACGAGATTGCTCACTTTCAAGTACTGTCTTGCTGAAATTCCAGACACTGCTGATTTTTCACCACAAGGTGTTATGAAAAAATTCTTCTGAAGTTAAGAAAAAGATTTTGGAAAACATCAACCTAAAAGTCATGTGTTTTAAAACTCACTGTTGAAGTACAGGCTATATATCAAAATTTCATATATGATTACATAGCTTAACAAATGTTCACAAACTGAATTCTCTATGTAACCAGAAACTAGATCAAGAAACAGAATATTTATTATCTCATAAGTCCCTATTCATTTTTTCCAGTTGTTACTCACTGCTCACAGGTAGCTACTACCTTAACTTCTAAAAAGCACAGGTTATTTTTCACTTCTTTCATTATGAGATTCATTATATTATTGCATAGTCATTTGTCATTCATAGTCATCACTGTATTTTATCCATTATGTGAATAATTACTAATTCATAATTACAGCTTGTATCTAGGTGTTCCCCTGAAGCCTCATGTGCTCATAGGTGGGGCTTTTCAGAGGCGGCAGGATCTCAGGTGTGTGAATACAGATTAACAGTGTGATGACTAAATTGCTTTAGCATAGTTCTGGATGTGGATAATGGGAAGGCCCACCTCAGTGTGGGTGGTACCAACCAATAAGCTTACGGCCTGGATAGAATACGAAGGTAAGGGTGGAAGGCAGGCTATATGCCTCTGCCTGCCATGCCATGAACTGTTTCTCCTCTGCGATGCCTGTCTGCCATAGCACTCTGCCTTGGAGCCAGCAGAATATGGACTGAAATCTCCATAAACCGTGAGCTAAATAAACCTTCCCTCTTTTAACTTTGAGTGGCACATATTTTGTCTCAGCAACACAAAAAGTAACTAAGTCAATCCTACTGTGGATGCACAAAGTTGTTGGCTGGTCTCCCTTTCCTTACTGACTCATATTTTTAAAATATATTTCACCTTTAACTCCCTGCCATTAGCAAATCAGCATTCTGACTTACCACTCTTCGCTTTCATCTATTTTTTAAACCATGACTTTGAAATAACATGAATAGCAGTTTGTATATAAACTTTTAAGACATAAAGACTATTGAAAGATGACAAGGTTGAAATTTAAGCGAAAGTAATTTACATATGTGCTTCTGCCATGTGCTCCTATATTACCCTGTTCTTCCCCCATCACACTACTTGCCATACTAGAATTTTAATGGACTTCTTCAAGCTGAAGTTAAAAAGCAGAGGATTTATAATTCATTCCATAACTACAAAAGTGAGTTCTCTTTTTCTGACTCATCAGTCCTTTTTACATGACAGCCAAGATGATCACTGAAGTCCAGATGTACATCCTCTTAACACCAATGCAATTCAGTTTTTATGACAGTTACGTAAGGAAATTTCCAGGGAATGGCCTACCCTGGATCATTTTCCCAGTCCACTAGCCAGGGACATGAGACAGTCTGCATTAGTAGCCCTTCACCTGAGCCAAAGAGAGCAGACTCTCCATCGGAAAGAAGAGTTCTAGCATTAGCTGTAAGTAGGGGAGAACCAGACACAAAAACTCACTCCCGTACTGTAGTGTTATGGTCCAATAATTATACATTAAAGATGAAAGTTGAATCTCTTTGTTGTCCATAGCATTTTTAGGAACTAATGGAGTGCTTGGCACAGAATTTGCTTAGTTTATATTTGTTGAACAAATTATTTTCTAATTTCTTAATTATCAATTTTGCAGTTTCAAGGTTTAAAATATTTTCATTATACTCTGAAATCAGTACACTCAATTGGTTGGTTGTAGTGTTGAATTTGACTCAATTCAGTACACCAAAAATCTTTTCACTGCAATGTCACCATGCTGGAGACTTCATTTTCAATAAAATAAAAGCTAGCTGGAGTTCATCATATAGTTTTTCAAGAAACATTAGTGTTACTGTATCTCCTAAATACATTCTTAAGAAAATGTTACTTTTAATGGAAAAATTAGCTGACTATATAAAATTCTTAGGGTGACACTTTCACCACTTTGTGAGTTATTCTGCTGTTCTTACTCATTGACTGTTACTATAGAAAATTCTGTGTGGAGTCTTTGTCCTTAAAGATCAATAACTTTACTGAATATATTGTCATATCTAGAACTTTTCAGTTTTTCCCAGGGATATAATACGAAGATTTGAATTTTATTTGATGGAATTTTTCTTCGATAGTCTCTTTAACTACAAATTTCAAAACCTTTTGAAAAATTTCACAAATCATACAAAGAAATCCAGAAAAACAACTAACATTATTTTATTATACTTTTTTTTTCCCAAAAGATATCCCAAGTTCATTTCCTATTCCAGAGTTAAAATCAAACATTTCTTCATGAAACATTGGTTTCATGTCTATCACTATGCACTAAAGTAAAAAAGGATCAAAGATCTAAATATTAAAACAGAAACACTAAATCTACTGGAAGACAAAGTAGGTAGAAATCTTGAGGATATAGGGGTAGGCAGAGAGATCATGAACAAAAATCAAACTGTACAGGAAGCACTTCAAAGAATCAACAACCGGGATCTCATCTTATAAAAAAGTTTTTGCATATCAAAAGAAATCACCAACAAGGTGAAAAGAAAGCCCACAGATTGGGAAAAGATTTTTGCCAAATGTCCCTCAGACAAAGGACTTTTATCTAGAAAGTATGAAGAATTAAAAAAAAAAAAATTAGGCCTCCCAAATTCAAAGACCCAATCCAAAAATGGGCATCTGAGATAAATACACAATTCTCAGATAAAGAAATACAGATGGTAAATAAATATATGAAAAAATGTTCAGCATCAACGGTCATTTGAGAAATGCAAATTAAAACAACACTGAGGTATCATCTCATTCCAGAAAGAATGGCTATCATCAAGAAATCAACCAATAACAAATGTTGGTGGGGCTGTGGGGAAAAAAGAACCCTCTTCCACTGTTGTTAGGAGTGTAGACTGGTATAGCCACTGTGGAAATCAGTGTGGAGATTCCTCAAAAAATTAAGATTAAAGGTTCCATTTGACTCAGCTGTTCCCCTTCTGAACAGAACTGAAAACATCACACCACAGCAATATATGTGTACCATGTTTATAGCTCACAATTTGTAATAGCCAGATTTTGGAAACAACCCAAGTGCCCATCAACTGAGGAATGGAGAAAAAAATGTGGTATTTTTATACAATGGAGTACCATTCAACCATAAAGAATGATAAACTTGAGGCTTTTATAGGTAAATGAATACAACTAAAAACCATACTCATAAGTGAAATAAATCAGACTCACATGTATAAACACTATATTGTCTTGCTAGTGTAAGAAACTGAAAGAGTAAATAAGATCCAAAAGTACAATAGATGTAGTGAAAGGGAAAGAAACTGCTCACAGGGAATTTGCACTGTTTGATCAATTCTGCATGCCAGAAGCTGGTAACTTGAGCAATTATTTTGAAGATAACAATGTGAAATATAACAACTACTGTTAAATTTCTATTACCTTGGTTTGAAATCCTGTGTCGCTATTGGGATGTTTTTGTTGTTTTGCTTTTGCTGTTGTTTTGTTTCTTGATTTTTCTGATTTTTTTCTCTTTAAAATTTAAAAAAACACTGGTTTATTTCAGTGGAATTTATAACTTCAAGAATATAATTATGAGAGAAATACTGAGTTAGTCATTGATGCTAGTTGTTTTCAGTGGGCAGAACTATCTGATAAAATAATCATTAATTAATAATGTTATTTCCAGTTCAAACATTCAAATTCAGGACTATAGGGTTTTCATTGAGCTTTTATAGTACATTAGTATTTTCTTGCTCAAGAATTTGGAATTGGAACTCTCAGTTCTGGAGGTTGGGTGCTGACTGAATTAGGACAGCCTCTAAGCACTCATTTTTATGCTACACTGCACACATAACAGCCTAGAGCAGCAATCCCAGTGCTATCATATCAACCAGTAAGAATATTTAATGAAAACATTAATGTTTTAGGGGATAATTTCCCATCATTCTTTTATATTTTAAATTTAATTATTCATTTGCTTACAGAATGTAGACGTCACGTTATGTTCTCTGTTTTCTATCAGTTGGTTTAAGTTCCAGAAACATACATTTCATCCTCACCTCAGTCCTCATGTCATCTTTTGTTTTGGTGGATTTCTCAGTCAGAGGTCTGGAGAACAGTATTTCTTGCATTCTTACATTTTGACAACAGTTTGGGCCCTTTGTACTTGACTTTTTTGGGATATAAAATCCTTAGATCATATCTTTTTTTAGGACACACTTCTAAGTGTGTAATTATGGATATTTCTCATTTTACTAAGATAGAGTCCCTCCTTCCTCTCTTTTTTCTTTTGTAGTTCTTGTGAGAAGACAAGATTTTTATGGGGAGAATTAAAAATACCCATATCTACTAGATTTAAATAGATGCCAATTTTTGCCAAAAACTTTGTCAAAATACAGTAATTTGAATTTGAAACATTTCTACCTAAAACATGTATTTTAAAAATAGAAGTTAACTAGCAAGCAACTTTTGCAAACTAGAGGTTCATGAGCCAGAATAAATACAACTAAGTATATGGTTTTGGCTATGTTTTACATTTTTCTTGAGACATTTCAGTCTCATTTCTTGCTGTTTTTTACTAAGAGTCTCTGTTATTTGAAGAAATGAGGACCATGTGTAAGACAGAGTTAAACATGAAGTCAATTTTTTCAAAATAGCAATGTGTAAGAGTCATCAGGAAATAAATGCCAGTGTTCAAGTTTCCAGGTCCCTGCCAACAATGTGCCAGGGAACTGGCTTTCTGACCAGAAGTCTTGATGCATGGGATCTTTGAGGTTCTGCAGAGTGAAAGTATCACTCTGGATCATTTCCAGCTACAAATGGTTTAATATATAATTCCTAAATACTTAACAATGTTTCTTATAAGCAGAGTGAACTAACTATACCACATCCAATAACCCCGGCCCATCCTAAGATTATTTGTGTTCTTTCCATTTATCATGTGGTGGTCTGTGAATTCCGGTCCTTGTTGCAAAAGCCATCAGATTTCTACACTGCTGAGTCGTGGAATGTTCATACATATAGGAAACATGACTATACTCGGATTTATCAAATAAAAACATATGAAGTCATAGTGACTTCTAAAAATTGAATTAAATTCAATCAGGCAGCTGGGGCAAGTGACGGACCTACGCTACACTTAACTTACAAATGACCTTTTTTCCAAGTTTTTTTGATTACTACATGTTTGCAATTCATGCAATGCGGCGCCCTTTTCTGTCCATGCCGCGTCCTAGTCCATCCACGCCTTGTGACAATCGCTTCTCCAGGAAAAGGACACCGCATGTGGGAATTGGGCGTGGGGATCTTGGAATGTTTTGTACTGATAATTGTAATTTGTGTAATTCACATATATATATTTTCGTGTAATGCTCAATATGGAGTCGAGGGTGGAGACTCCAGGGGGGTTGCTGGAGGCCCTCTAGATAACCCCTTTGTGAGGACTGGTTGTGAAATTTTACCTTCTGTGAGTAGTGTGAGAGAGTTTATACAGAGGCTTTAAATGGGAGAGCTCATGGAGGAGGATTTGCGGGGTTCCTGTGAGACAACTGCCCTGAGACACT